>CM060921.1:397455273-397583991 GCA_030737875.1 Allium sativum | reverse complement strand
GGTTTCGGCCTTCGGGGTTAATATTTGGGAAATTGTTCTCTTGTTGATTTACGGTTAGTAGCTACTGAATTGGAATAAGGCGTATGCTGTGTTTGTGTAACATTCGTTTTTAATATACGCGGGTTGTTCGGGAAGGTCGGGTTTATACCCATTCTGAATAACCGATTCGACGATATGTCGAAGATGAAGACGGTGGTTAAAGACCGGAAGTCTTCACATCGTTCGGATAATTACTGACGATCCTGATTGGGCTGTACACCCAAGAGGATGGAAATAGTTGGTGGTCGTCCAGACGTACTTGGAGATGGATGGATATGCGAGGAAAGTGCCTCCGGTTTCGTTCAGACCTAGAACGGACTTGTAAATGGATGGTGTGTCTGACATTGTATTCCTTTATATTGTATTTGTTGATCTCTGCTAAATATATATCTGTTTGGCGGCGGAGAATTTATTCTCTTGCTTAACGCCCTTCTCTGAGACATATGAGCTCAGAGGTTATATATTGGCAGAAATCAGTGGTACGATATGGATTGATAGTGTGGCATGCTGAGATGCAGTGATCCAGACTTTTGTTGAAAAGCAAAGTTTGGTGGTTGATGATCAAAGCGCAGCTGATATAGCATGGCTTTGTGTATAGCGTTGATCCGCGAGCCTCACACCCCGGTATGGTGGTAAACTGATGGTTTGATCAGTATGCTTTTTCGTGGATGGGCACCTTAGTGGTGTCGTGGATTCGGTCGACCGAGATGAGCCTAGTGCTCAGGGATATATAGAGTAAGCGGTGTTTTCTCTCGCTGGGACGTAAGCCGCGGTGGTACTCTGGTCCCAAATGTGCGGATGCAGACGGTGTTTTCTCTTGTGGGGACGTAAGCCGTGGTGAATTGCATTCCGCGATCGATCTTTCGAATCAGGAGCCACCATGATGGAAATCCAATTTCCAATACGTGTATTGCGGTTTTAATTGTAGAACTAGTATGGCGACATGATATATGGTACCCATGCCGTCTATGATTTATATTTATGATTGAACTGTTTTGACACTATACACCTATTATAGTATCAAATGATTTGATTTAAACGTACCAAGCATGTTTGGCTATTATAAGGGAAAACCCTATCCTCCGGTTTGCGTTGCATTGTGTGATGGGACCTGGGTCTTATAATAGCTTCATTTTTCTTTATTTAGCATTGCGCTGTTGTTTTATGCACTGGTGTTCTTGGGAGGAAACCCGTTCCGTATTATGCGGCGTGGTCCCTTGATTTACCTAACTTTAAAATAAAGATTAATAACTGTTTTAGTTCTCACACCAGTCCCATGACTGACCTGGAGTTTATTGTTTTAACCTAAACTCTGGGTGCCCCTATTTTGACACGGGCAGCTAGTAGTTTTGGTTTTGCAGATTTATATTCACAGGATCCTGGTTTTCAGCTGAACGATATCCGGAAAGCTTTGTATCCGTATATCTCTTCTAGTTGTGTATTGTATTATTTTCCGCTGCAATGTATTTAAATGTAATTTAAATCTCTGATATTTCTGTGTAATATTCATTTATACTCTGTATATTCTTGTAATCTGGTGCATTGTTGTAATATACAATGAAATGTTCTTCTGTATGTGTTCTGTTGTGGCTTGTTCTCGAACTATCCGCTCTTTCCTTTACGGGGAAGTTACGGGTTTTTACAACTTTCATGTTTGGAGTTTCGCGAACGAAGTCCATATGAAAAAGTTACAGACGAAATACGAAAACGGACGAAAAATAAATAAACCAGGATTTATTATTATACCTTGCCTAATTTGACCAAGCCGACCTGGGCAATCTGGTGCCCAGGAGGTCAACCGTAGGGTCGACCTACCAGGGGTTAGACTGCCCAATGACGGCTAGGTTTTGAGAGGTTAGGTTAAAATATTTATATAACAAATGGACGGATGTAACTTAAGATTAATCTGACGGTTCTAGGCCATTTCCACCCCTATAAATAAAGGAGTAAGGTCTCGTTCTTTTTCCACGTAAATCTGCAGAGCTAGTGGAGCTCTGCCATTTTTTTCCCTCTCCAAACCTAATTTTTAAAATAAAAATATATTCATACATATCAAATCAAATCCAATTCATATGAAATTGAGAGGATAAGCAGATCTAATGGAAAAGAATGCAAAGTGATGCTCAAAATCATATTTTCCCCTCTCTTCCTATTTTCTTACATTTCTATATATTTGGAATTTTCCCATTTCCAGATTAAATTGTAGATTTATAAGAATTTGGGGATTTGTAGGCCTAAAGGGTTCAAACTTTAGATTTGGAGGTTACAATTAAGGTGAGTGGAAAATTTACGAATATAGTTATAATGACTTATCTATTTTTTTTGAATGAAACCTATGTTTTTATGCCTATCAGATATGTTCATTTAAATATTGTGAACTTTCTGTCGACCATCAGATTTGATTATAAATATGGTTAAAACCTGTGAATTATAAGTTATGGTTATGTAAAACATAAATTATAGGATTCTTAAACTTGTTCACACATGTTCCTACAGTTATGACATGAAACATGTTGTACATGTTGCATAACACTGTGGATCTGGAAATCAGTCGCATTAAACATAAGTTAGATGTAGTAACATTCCATATCTTTAGTTTAGTATTGAATAATTAAATATGTGAATTTGGGTAAAAAGATGAAATCAGTGAATTACGTGATTGTAAGAATAAAAGAAATATTCCTATTTGTATTCAATATTGTTGGTTTTTTGGCTTAATCATTGTAAACATGTTGCTTTCCTCCTTTTGAATAAAAAGGCAATATTATGAAATCATAAGAGGAATGACAAAAAGGATTAAAAAGGGAAAAGTGGTGCAAATGTATGTATAAATATAAATACATATATTTATATGTAATTTGCATCAACTATTCCAAAATATATATTTACATATATTTTTTGTGATTTGGAAAATATGTCAATTCCACTAATTAGGCATTATTTACACTGATTTTGGCAAACGATCTTTTATGAGACTTGAAACCTTTTTGGGCAAGACTGAATATAAAAGGGAAAATGTTGGTTAATTGATTAGACCAAATCATTAATTTAAGAATAATAAAAAAAAACTTAACAACTACGTTGATCGTGCGAAAATATAGAAAATAAATATATACATATTATCTGCCCAAATCAGCGTAGAACGGTAAAATATACATTGTATGGAATGTTTGGATAAGGTTCAATCATGGAATTACATGTAAATGTAATCCATATTGAATTAATATATTTGTGGTGACCATTTGTAGCAATCAATATAATTAATTGTCGTAAATAAGACCGCAAATTAATAAATAGCAGTTGTAACAAATAGTGATTGGTGAAAATAAATGTGATAGGAAAAATGGTTACAATTCCTAAAATCAGTTAGGATAAATGTTGTAAACCCCAATTAGGAAATTTGAATTATAATCGCAGTTAGACATGAGGTTAAGCTCAACTTGTGGTGTAAGTCTGCCCGGAACTGACCCGCAAATCCAGCAACCACACATAGTCAGGTTAATGTGAGGGGTCGAATGAATAAATATAATCGTATTAAGGCATGAGGTTAAGTTTAACTTGTGGTAGAAGTCTACCCGGAACCGACCAGCAAATCCAGCTACCACAAGTTGTCAACTTAATGTGAGAGGCCTAGTACGTAAATATAAATATATATTTATAGACACATATATAATAGTCAACAAATAAATAAATAAGACTAGAAATTGCTTGTTGGGGTACAACAAATAGATAACTTGGGATTGATAAATAGTTGCCTTAGGAAAATATGACTATTGTGGTCATAAGGAGCAATAAAAAGGAAATAAAAGGAAATGGGTTTCATAAGGGAGTTTATGATTGTCGTTTAAACACTAAGTCCAAATTAGGGAAGGTATCAAATAAATATCCTAGGAAAAAGGAAATATAACCTTCCTTATTTATATTAATGGAAACAGGAAATACAATTGGACTTAGTAGGTTGACAATATAAAATATTATTAACCATATAAAACCCTAACAAAAATGAATTGTGTAAGTATAGTATTTCCGTATGAAGGGACTAATCGGGAATAACTTAAGAACGTAGCCTACTTTATCCCAAAAGGGAAAGTTTCTAAAGACTAATGGGGTACAAACTAATAACCTTCCCATATAGTCCGCTTCCTGGGTCCTAAAAGGCTAAGTGACTAGGGTCGAAGAGTCCACCTGGGAATGTCTTTCAGATTAGGGGTCTTAAATGGCAGGGGTGTGTGGGCCTACCCAAATATGGAAACTAAAACGTTAGAAATGGCTACCTATCCTACGGGAAGTAATAAGCGACTAAGAGGGATATCTAATAAGGTCAACTAGAAGGTATAATGAACTATACAATACCATCTCTCACCTTATGCGGGGAAAGGGTATATGTGAATGACGGAAGCTTTAACTAGTAGGGCCCATAGCTAGTGCCCTCTAGTTCATGTTAACGTTAAGTAAATTATCGAGAAATAATAAGTGACCAATCGGTCCGCCTAGGGTCTTAAGCAATCAGGAAGAATCCACCCTATCTATCATTGATAATGAGGCAATAAAGGATAAGCGAATGAAAGTATATGGATATAGAAACTCCGAAATTAGGGGTCAAATCTCGATATAGTAACCAGTTAAGCTCTGGTATAAACGCTTCACAAAAATATGTGTAAATGTCCTATCTCGGTATTATGATTTGGAAGTACTACTTTGGGAAGAGTAGTAGAGTCGTGCGTAAACATTAACAAGTTTGGTTTAGAATCACTAACCTTGTTAGGCATACAGCTTGGGTTGAATCAAACGGGATATATCTATGTTATAGTCTGTGTTGTACATTTCTCAGTCAGCAGAACTTATTGTTCTGACCCCCCCCTCCCCATTACAACCTCCTAGGTTTCCTAGACAATGTCGTGCTCTTGTTGATGTTTAAGTTTGTCCTTCGGTTCTTGTTCTCTCTCATGCTCGGTATTGGCAAAGTGATTTACTTTGAAAAAGGTAGTTACTTAAGTTAATACTAGTTATCCTATTTTTGTTTCCGCTGTGAGTTATCTTATTGTACTCTGGTTATGCTCATGCTCATTTATTACAGGTACCAGATATACACGCTCCATGCTTAGATGTGTTCAAGTTTTGATTTTTGTCAAAATTTGGGCGCATAAAAGTGTGGGGTATTATAGAAGAAGTGGAATGGAAAGAGAAAGCAACAAGCACAAGGGAAGAGTGACTAGAAAAACCCTAAGGGTGCGATTACTTGCTTCAATTGTCATGAGAAAGACCATTATTCCAAGGATGGCAAGGCTCCTAAGGCATAGACAAATGTTTTAAGTGTGACAAACCAGGGCACATTAAGAAAAATTACCCAGAGTCGTCGGAGGATAAGCGGTTGTTAAGTCCTATGCATGGGATGCAGTGTCGTCTTCCTCAAGGTCCTCTACTACAACAGAGAAGACGAAGAGTGTGGTTTTTCAAGGTATGCTTTCTATTAGAGAAGTTTCAGCTAGAGTCTTGTTTGATACTGGAGCACCGCATTTTTTGTTGTAATGAGCTTATGAGCACGTTAGGTTTTGGAACCTGATATTGTTGATATGCCATTGGTTATGACTAACCCATTAGGGGGATCTTCTAGTCTTTGTACGCTTTTCTGTATTGAGTCATGGTTGCTCTTTTGTTTGTGATTACTTTGTTTTGAACTTTGCTAGGTTTGGGATCATTTTGGGTTTGGACTGGCTCAAGAGATATGCAGTTATAGTGGATCATGAGAAGCTCGAGGTGACAATAGGAAACGTGGAAGGGCAAACATTTGTGATACTCTGCCTACAAAGTATGGGGTCCTAGTCAGCTTTTTATATTCGCTTCCGATTCCATGGAATGGATTGTCATCTGTGCCGATCGTTATAGAATTTTCTGGTGTCTTTGATGAGGTTAAAGGATTATCATCGCAAAGGGAAATTGAGTTTCAGAATGATCTAGTGAATGGATTCAGACGTATCGTTATGCCTTCTAGGTAGATAGTTCCTGGGGAACTACGACAGCTAGAAGTACAAGTGAACGACCTTTTGAGTAAAGGATTCATTTGGAGAAGCATGTCTGAATTAGGTGCACCAGTTGTGTTCGCAACCAAACCTGATGGATTTTTGAGATTGTGTTTGGATTATCGTCAGCTGAGTAAGGTGACCAAGAAGAACAATTATCCATTGTTGAGAATCAATGACTTGTTTAATCATCATTAAGAATCCAAGATGTTTTCCCAATTCGATTTGGTAACGAGATTTCACCAATTGAGAATGGCTAAGGATAGTATGACGAAGATTGCTTTTAGGACACCATTTGGATTTTACAAGTGACCGGTGATGCCTTTTGGATTGGCTAACGCACCAATATATTTTGTGGATCTTATGAATGGGTTTTTAGAGATCAGCTAAATAAGTTTGTGCTTGTGTTCGTGGATGACATATTGGTTTACTCCAGGATTAAGGAAGAACAAAAGACATATTTGAAGATTATTTTGGAAATCTTATGAAAACATCAGTTTAGAGCTAAATTTTTGAAGTGATACTTCTGGAAGGAAGAAGTGAGACTCTTAGGTTATGTCGTGTCGGGACAAGGAATAGGGGTAGATCCTGCTAAAGTGGCAGCAATTCAGGATTGGAATCGACCTAAAAATGCTACAAATAGAGAAGTTTCCTTGGTTTAGCTGGACATCATTGACGTTTCATCAAGGATTTCTTGAAGATGGCGGTGCTATTAACAAATTTAATGAAGAAAAATCAAACCTTCGCATGGGATATGAAGTGTAAGCATTCTTTTGTGATCCTAAAAGAAAGTTAACCAGTGCTCCTGTGTTGGTTATTCCTAGTGAAAACGAAGAAATGGTTGTGTACACCAATGCATGTGGTACTCGATTAGAAGCGGTGCTAATGCACAAAGGAAAAGTTGTGACTAATACGAGTTGATAATTGAAGTCGCAGGAAAGGAATTACCCGACTTATGACTTAGAGTTAGTGGTAATAATATTTTCTTTAAAGATGCGGAGGCATTGTTTGTTGGAAGTTAGATTCAAGATATTTACGAATCATAAGTCATCGAAGTATCTTTTCTCCTAAAAGGATTTGAATCTTCGGCAGCAACGGTGGTTGGAGTTTCTAGCTTCTTGTGATTTTGGTATTATTTATACTCTCGGGAAAGGTAATGCAATGGTCGATGCATTGAGTAAAAGATACGCGAGTTTGGATGCTATGTTTACCGAAAGGAAGCAACTAAAGTATTTGGCTGGGTTTAATTTTAGAGCTCACTGTGAGTTGAAGCCTGAGATGTTGGCAAGTTTATCAATCACATCTACTCTCATCGAAAGGATTGGTCAAATTCAATAGTGATATGCCAAGCTTGTTGAGATTATTAAGAGGTTAGAGATGAGAGTTGAGACCGAGAAAGTAAAGAATTACGAAGTTGATTGACATGGTTGTCTACGTAAGGATATAATGTTGGTTGTTCCTGATATAGATGGTTTATGGAAATAAATTTTGAGATAATGTCACCACTCGATGAACTAATCATCCTAGTCATAACAAGATGTATCAAGATATGAAGGGAGTTTACTATTGGAAAGGTATAAAAGGGGATGTTGGATTATTCATTTCGAAGTGTATGAACTGTCAATTGGTTAAAGCCAAGCAGAAGATGCTGAGTTAGTTATTGCGACCACTAGAGTTTCCTACGTGGAAATGAGAGCAAGTATCGATGGATTTCATTGATGGATTGCCATTGGCCACTGCATGATATGATGGTATATGGGTAATTGTGGATTGCTTGATCAAAAGTGCAAGATTTATTCCTGTCAAATCTATCAGAATAACATCCGAGTCAGCTGAACTGTATATTAAATGGACAGTTTGATTCCATGGAATATCTAGAGTATCATAAGTGATCAAGATCCTTTGTTTACCAGTGGAGTCTGAAAAAGCTTGTAGGAAGAATTGGGAACCAAGCTACATATGATTACGACTTATCATCCCAAACTGATAGTCAAACAGAGAGAGTTAACCAAATGTTAGGAGATCTTCTCAAAGCTTGTGAGTTAGATTTTGGAGGATCCTGGTAAGACCAACTTTATCTAGTTGATTTTTCCTAACAATATCTATCAGTCGAGTATTGGTATGGTACCGATGAGACATACAATAGATCATGCAATTCATCCTCTTGCTGGTTGGAAACTGGAGAAAATTTGGAACATGAGGAAGAAATGATAAAGGAAACAACATATATGATCGAGATCATTCGGCAATGAATGAGGGCTGCCCAGAATCTACAAAAGAGTTATGCCAATAAAAGAAGAAAGGGTTTGGAATTCTCAGTTGGATATTTAATGTTTGTAAAGGTTTCTCTTCTAAGAAATGTTGCTCGATTCTGAAGAAAAGGAAATTTAGCTCCAAGATTTGTTGGAACATTTCTCATTTTGAAGAGAATCGGGAAGCTTTCTTATAGAGTGGAGTTACCTTAGAAGATGGCAGGTGTGCATAATGTTTTTCATATCTCATATCTACGTAAGTGTACACTCGACTCAAGTTTTATAGTATCTCCAGATTAGATGGTAAACTTTTGAGGTAGAGCAAGATGTTTATAGACTTCGTAAGCTACTTCCATCGTTTATAATGACATGAAATATTTTAGGAGGAGGCTTGTTGGTTAGTCAAGGTACAGTAGACCGAGAATGCGATGGTTGCATACAGGAAACAAATGAGAGTATGAAGTTTATCTGTCCGAAACTCTTAAGTGGTATGTCTTATATATCGTATGTACTTGTGTCGTTGTGTCTTGAACAATTAGAGTTATGCATGTTATGATAGGATTTTTACTTGCATGAATTATTAGGTGCTAGATTGGATGTTAGATTGGCTACTCGTGAATGGTAGGCATGCATGATGCAGTGTTTGCTTATATTTTCTTAGGATTTGAGGGTGAAATTCCTAAAGGGAGAGGGAAGGAATGTAATGACCCGTATTGTACATATCGGAGGATTGTAAAATAATTTTATTTAGTTCCCTCATGGTCATATCATTCTAATATGTTGATATGTGGCTTATGGGGATGTGATACATGTCAATGATTTTTACCGAATCTTTTTGTAACCATTTTACTGCCATGATTTATTGTCTTAGACATAACTTTTGGTAGATCGAACTAGGTGTTCACGCTGATCTCATTAGATTGGGATGATGGTTGGCCATTCGTAGAGTAGACACATTAAGGATTTGGCTCAACGGTTAGGGAGAAATTCCTTTTCTAAGTTTTCATTTTTACAAGGTAGATTCCTAAACATCTAATGGGCTGATTTGTGATCCCATTAAGCTAGTGACCTGTAAGTATGGGTTGTGGGGAGAGAAATAGAGTTTTTCTTCGCATATAAACATTAGGTTAGGTGTTTGTGATTCTCTGGCTCAACCTAATCTATAAAAATTTGGTTCTCTCTTCATCAAATCATTCTAGGTAGCATCCAGAGGTTAGATCTACGTCAAAGTGGATTGTATCTCATCATTTAACATCACAATTAGCATTTTATTTGTTTTCCAAGTTTGATCATCATCAAATTGTGTTGAAATCTAGGTTTTGGTGAGTGATAGAGATCTCGTATATGGTTGTTATGGATTATATGTAACTAGGTTGATTAAATACCTTACATATTAATTATTCCTGAAACCAGATCATATATGCTTATTTCCGACTAGGCATCCTACAATAGCATAATCTTTACGTCTATTAAGTAATTTGCTAGGTCCACCATGTTTAGTATGAAAATAGTCACAAATTATGGTATATCTATTTGATTGTTATGATATGATTCATGTTTGTTTGTGTCCATATGTTTGTACGTACCTGAATTTTATTAATTACTGGTCGTATGCTAGAAATTTGTGTGCTATACTTGATTTGGTCATTTAGAATTTTTTGAATATGGCTTAGAATTGAAGATCAAGCATATTAGAGGTTCAGATGATCGAAATTAGAAGAAACTTGGCGGAGAAGCTCTAAAGCACACCAGGAAGAAAAAAATCAGGTCGAACATGGTTAATCACATGGACCGGCATCATTTCATAGCCTATTCACTGGCATCGGTCCATCATATCAAGGTGAATGGTCATGATTTTTGGAGCGTGGCATCACGATCTTTGGGAGGCTTCGGTGCAAGTCTAATGGAAATAGGATTGGTTAAGGTGAAGATTTCGAGCATGAGTTAATGGATCGATATACTTGGATTTGGAGAGGATTTTGGGCATACGATTGAACCGAAAGGAAGTTCTCGAAGCTAGGATCGTAGTGGTCAAACACTTAGCCAAATGTTGGCTAAATGTATGGGCCGACACCAATCCATAGCGGATGGACCTGCACTGGTCCACTAATTTGAGGAGCCAGTGCCGATGATCATATGTGTGGATAGCGATGGTCCTCAAGAGTGTTCTGGAGGTCTTGGTTCGTCGATAACATCTGCATGATGGAAGTTATCATCTAAGTTGTGTTGATACTTCGATTGTGAACTCAAATGGGAGTGGTCGAAGGTGAATGAGATGAGCAGTTCAAGATGGAACGAGACTGTGAGACAATGGACTGAATCAAATGGGATTCGACGTAAAGATGGAGTTATGGATGGTTCATGTGATTGGAAGTGCTAAGGAGTAATTGATAACCCAGTGTATTCTAGGTGTGAACTCAAAGGAGGGGTATCGTGGGGATGCCCATCAGGACCAGGGAGATCATGTACCCTGCATTACTAGGGAAATGAACTAGTTGTCTTGTGAAGACAAACGTATGTAGGACTTATGATAGTACGACTAAAACTAGGGTTTTTCATTAGCCCTTGACATATGCGAGGATTTCCATATGGGTTATCGACGTATCTAATGATTTAGATGGTAATAGTTAGGATATTGTTTGACATGGATGTTATAATTGCTTTGTGTGTTCTCTTATATTTTCTCTAGGTAGACTATCACCGTATTATATCGAAGAGAAGTTGAGATTGGGAATCCTTTTCTGACTATGTCAAATTTTTTTTGTTAGTTGAGCAACATTTTTTATCCAGTTATTATGTGCTGACTCTTTGGTTGCAGGATATGTTAGTTGAGACTTGAACTGTCTAGTATCGTATTTTCCTGTATAGATTTTAGTAGTTTTTATTGCTCACACTAGACTGTTGTCTGACTCAAAGGTTTATGTCTACTTTTCTTATCTTGGGATGCTCAACAGTGATGCTATTGAGTAAACAGATTTGGAGACAATGATGTTGTGCGCTGATGAGTTTGAGGCTGGCGTATTACTATTCTATTATGTAGCTACTTGGTTTATTTCTGTTGTTTAACTAATATATACTCTAAGAGGGATGTATTAAGGCTTGTTGTAATCAGATTTTGAGATGTATTTTTTTTAATTTTTGAGATTTTATGGAGATAGGATTTTTGGATTCATCGTGCTTTACTACTATATCATGCTATATATTTTATTATCATATGTTATCCATGTGCTGTGAGTTATACTATAGGTTTTGTTTCAGTTTATCTACCTTGATGATCATATCATATTGGCCTATCACGACATACAATGCGCTTTTCCTTTAGTTTAATGTAGGAGATGTGGGGGCATTCGTCACATAAATGCCAAAGACCTATAGCCTTCGCACCTTTCGAATATCGAAAGGAGCTTATTTCCAAACTAATTTAGATAAGGGAATGTGGATTATGACCCAATACCCTTCTATGAGGTCGAAAGGTGTTAATTTCCTAGCTATTGTTTTATACGTGCGAAGACTTATTCTTTGGCACTATTTGACGATTTTGAATTATGCCTATTTCTCCAAAACCATGAGTTATAAAAAGATAAAAGCGTATTGGCTTAGAACCTTTTGGTAGAACTAACAGGGCTTTTGGACTTTATATTAAACTGAATGGCTATTGCCTCTAAACCTTTCGTAGGTAACAAAAGGAGAGGGATTTTCTAATGTTCCTTTGTGTAAAAGTTGTATGATTATTACATAAATTCCTTATGATGGAGTTGAAAGATTCCCATTTGTAAGGATATGTTTATCTAAAGTTTTTCTTTATGGAAGGTAAATAAGGCTATCACCCCGATATATCCTGACTGGGTCAAAGAGATTTATTGTCGAAACTGTATTTATGAAGGATCTGAAGCATATAGCTTTCTTACCATCGAACAATGTTGGAAGGTTTCCTTCACATTTAGAAGGATTAGTTGTATAGCTTTGACTTTAGCTTGAGGCTGCCGCCTCAATGCCTTTTGATGGATTCAGAGAGACTTGTCATGATGAAGACTTTATTTTCTATAAAGAGGAAGAGGTTATCACCATGTGTCCTTCGGTGGAACCAAAAAGGGCTTTGTTTCACACCTTAAATAACATTAAGAGGCCATGACTTCAATATCCTCCAGTGGAAGTGAAAGGGTGGGTTTTTTGATATGAGTTTGACTTAATGGTTGCTGTTGGTTTACAGGCTTATAACCTGTGAGACTTGATGACATAATTAATGTGGGCAATGATTGCTCATAACCTATTACTTTAGAGTTATTTTAACATGGGTGATGTTCGCAAGGTTTATGCATAGAGTATGTTGGCTCATCGCCATTATTTCCTTCGACACAGTTGCTGCCGAGGGGATTGCTTTTGCAATGTTGTTTTCGAATGCCTTCATAATATATTTTGAAAACCAAGGCTTTTATATATGTTCGTTCGACATCGTTAATGTCGACAAGGTTTGTTTGTGTTTGTTTTTAAATTGAAGCTCACTATTCTAAAACCCTTGAAGGCATTGCCTATGATGTTAGGCCTTGACAAATTTGTTTTCTAACTTATTTCCTTGGACATAGTTGTTGTCAATAAGGAATATTTTTATTAATGATGTCTTGAGGCTATGTCTCTATGACATGTTGGTGTTTGCAGCGTTGTCAAGGAGAACCTTTTATTATTTTCGAAAATAGCTAGAGGTTATAGCCTCTATACCTTGTCGACAAAGTTTATGTCAGTAGATCATGTTTGCTTGATTGTTTGCATGATGCCAATTGCGCTTTGTCTATCATTTCAAATGTTACTAACTTATACACTTTTGGAGAGAGTCTAGGGGGTTTTATTTTAAAACCCAGAAATAAGAGAAAGAGATGGTCGCCTCAATACCCTTCGACGAAACTGAAGGTGATGATTTCAGATGTAAATTTTAACTTGTTGAACAACATGATTATTGTATGTTTTCTTAAGCTAGTTTGCTTGAATGATTATTGTTATGACTTTGTTTTCTCATGAGGTTTTACCATGTTGGCTTCAACACCTAAGGAATGAGTCGAAAGTGGTTAGGGTTAGAAGGGTTGTTTCAAACCCATTAATTTTCTTGATGCCTTCTGCAGCAAGCTGGTGGAATCTTTATCACTATTATTTCCATCAAGCCGAAAGTTGGATTATTGTTTGAACAATGGGCGGAAACCACACTTATCATCGTATTTGATTGAACACATTGGGGACACCAATGGAAGGGATAAATCAGGGTTTACCAATTGGACATGAACACTTGCCAGGGAGAGAAGTATAAAACAAACTGATTAGTTCTTAGTTTAGGGTAAAACAATGTGAAGACCCGTAACTTCCCCGTGAAGGAAAGAGCGGATACTTTGAGGACAAGACAGATCGAAACGCAAACAGAAGAACATTTCATTGTATATGACAACAATTCCATCAGAATAAAAGAATATACAGAGTATGAATAAATATTACACAGACAATACCAGAGATTTAAATTACATTTAAATACATCGCAGCGGAAAATAATACAAAACACAATTAGAAGTAATACACGGATACAGAGCTTTCCGAGTATCGTTCCAGCTGTAAATCAGGATCCTGTGAATAAAAATCTGCAAAACCAAAACTACTAGCTGCCCGTGTCAAAAATAAGGGCACCCAGAGTTTAGGTTAAAACAATAAACTCAAGGTCAGTCATGGGACTGGTGTGAGAACTAAAACAGTTATTAATCTTCATTTTAAAGTTAGGTAAATCAAGGGACCACGCCGTACAACACGGAACGGGTTTCCTCCCAAGAACACCAGTGCATAAAACAACAGCGCAATGCTAAATAAAGAAAAATGAAACTATTATAAGACCCAGGTCCCATCACACAATGCAACACAAGTCGGAGGATAGAGTTTTACCTTATAATAGCCAAAGAATGCTTGATACGCTAAATTTCATCTTTTATTACTATAAGTGTATAGTGTCAAAACAATTTCAATCATAAATATCATTCATAGACGGTATGGGTACCATATATTATGTCGCCATACTAGTTCTACAATTAAAACCACAAAGTCACGTATTGGAAGTTGGGTTTCCATCTATGAACCGAGGCAAGGGATCATCCTCTACCGAATTCGAGACTGTCTAGCCCGAGCCTTAGGCAAGCGCGCAGGCAAGCCTTGGATCGTCAGGGCCGGTCCACCGATGTAGATTATTATGCCTGAACACTACGTTTCCCCGCCCTTTGGGGCGTAAATGAGCCAAATGACTCCATCGGCTCCACACAGTCACTGATATATCTGAGGCGCCTTGCAACAGAAACAACCACACAGGTGAAAATAATATAAATGTCAGGGCTGGTAGGTCACTGACACCACCCTAGCTAGAAGGAAATGCATGCCCTACCTGATGTCCTCCCCCGTTTCTGGTTCACACCCGAGGTATGAGGATCGCGAATCAACGCTACACAAAGCTATGCCACACAGGCCGTGCTTTGATCATCAACCACAAGACTCTGCTTTTCAACAAAAGCCTTGATCATTTGCCACTTAGGCATGCCACACAGGAAATTCACTCCATGCGATTGATAACCATCAATATATAACCCCTAAGCTCGTACGTCTCAGAGAAGGGCGTTAAGCAAGAGAATAAATTCTCCGCCGCCAAACAGATATATATTTAATAGAAATCAATCACACAGAATAAAATCCAATGTCAGACACACAGTCCATTTACAAGTTCGTTCTGGGTCTGAACGAAACCGGAGGCACCTTGTACCTCGCATTTTCATCGATCTCCAAGTACGTATGGACGATCACCAACTGATTCCCTCCTCTTGGGTGTACAGCCCAATCAAGATCATCAGTAATCACCCAAATGATGTGAAGACCCCCGGTCTTCGACCACCGTCTTCATCCTCGACACCACGTCGAATCAGTTATTCAGAATGGGATAAACCCGGTCTTTCTGAATAACTTGCGCAGATAATAAACAAGTGTTACACAAACACAACATACGCCTCATTTCAATTCAGAATATTCTTTTATTCAAATATTCTTACACTTTGGGAAAGGTTCCCATTAATTTTATCAAAGATAAATTCTTTAAATTTATTCTTTAATCTTCTTTTGAATATCAATTCAAACTAGTCGGGATTAGCGAACCACACCGAAGTAATCATTTATTTTATTTCCCAATCCCAACCTATTCATCCCATGAAGTAAAACTGGTCATACTTCATATCTAACACCATGGTGTTATCGGTAAATTCAATTACCATTTCACATTCAAATCTAATTAAAGATTTAACTATCGCCTGGAGCGAAACTGGTGATACTCCATTCTCGATCATTTCAATCTAATTAAAGATTCATTAAAACTCTACTTGGTTTCAATCTTCCCAAAAATCAATATTAATGATTGTTTAACTTGGGAAATCATATCCTGTCTTTAACTGGGTTACAGAACCAATGCCATTTAAAACACGGTTCACTATAAACCCAAAATCGCATTCCATTCATCATCGGGTTAAAGAACAAATATCGTCAAAACACAGTTCACGATAAACCCAATTCCCATTTGATATTAAATATAAGGCTCTGAATAGAAAATATATCGGCTTATATTCAGTATCAAATTCTCTGACCAACAAATATTGTATTGGAAATAACGATATAAATATATCTTTCAAATTTCCATCACGATATCTGTATAATCACGAAATCCAACATCGAAATATTCCAAAGACAATTGCGATTCAAATCCATTCCAATTCAATTATTGGAAATTCTGGTTATTTTCAAAACCATTTCAAATCCAATTTATTTATTTTAAAATAAATGGATTTTAATTCTAGTTCAAAACCAGTTCATTTCGATAAAAATATATTTTTATCTTCTCAAATTTGGATTTTTTCATCCCAATTCTTTCCAAATCATTTCTTATGATTTCACACAAATTATTATCATTTTTAATAATTTTATCAAGGCCCGTACAGTCGATTTCCATCAACAGTCATCGAACTGCCCTTACATCGACCTTTTCCAAATTTGATTTGGACATAATTCCAAATCCAACCGTTAGATTTCTAATTTCTAATATTCATTAGAAAGCTCTTTTCGATATGAACCCAATGGTTCCGGTTTTAGGAGAATTCGACGATCGGATCTCCCGTAATGTCCATTCGAAGTCAATGGTCAAAATTCGCGAACTGCCGCAGCACTGCGCATTCTATTCAGGCCATTATATATATAATATATATATTGTTAGCCTACTTTGTGAACTAGGCTACACAAAGTGGAGATATCGAACCTTGGTGAATCCTACTTCCTGAAGCGAGTCGGATCGGATCCGATGGTTAACGCCAGGGCAGATCGGAACGGAGCAGAAGATGGATGAGCTTGAATTCAACGCAGGCTAAATCGGATCGGATCGCGTATAGTCAGAGAAAAGCAAAATGAAACAAAGTGAAGAAGGGCAAAATTCAAACCGGATCGGATCGGATGGGATGATCCGATCCGAACCGCATTTGCTACCTTATCCGAACCGAACCTAGTGCACTTTGCTACTTTAGCCCACGATCTCTTGGATATTCGGAGCGGTTACACTCACTTTCCACCCATGATGACCACTAACCTGGTGCGCTGTCAACACTGAAATCCATATGAGCCCGAGAATGATGGGATACGAACCACGTGGCCCCGATCCGAACCGGATGCTGAATGAACTTCCACCTATAAATAGACCCCCAAAGGTCATTTAGAGGGATCTTTTGGCACTTTGAGAATTGAAGTATCTTAGAGAACCGAATTCCAGCACTCCTAAACAATTCAAATCATCATATACAGTGTATTTTGAAACAATTGAGTGAATGTATATGAAAAGTGAGCGAGATTGAGCGAATATCTTGTTGTATTTTCATCTGTATCATCAAACGAAGTGTTTTAAAGTGGACGTAGGCTCTTCAAAGCCGAACCACTATAAATTCTGTGTCTCTTTTCTGTTTTTGATCTCATTCTATCGAAATTTTAGGCAATTTGGGTGTTAGAACCACTTTTTGGTCTAACATTTTTGGTGCTTTCACTGAGAATCATTTGAATTCTCTGTTTTTTCTGGATTATCATTCTACTTTTTGGACCGTTGAGTTCGAAGAAGTTAATCCCCGCCTTTCGACACTTGTAAGTACTTGTTGGTTGGTTGTTGAAGAATTATGGCCAAAGGAAAAGACAAAGAAGTTCAAACTAGTCGAGGGAACGAAGTTGGTGAAGATCAACAAAATCCGGTTGTGACAAGGTCTCGTGGGCAGAGTTCGGGAGCGGATCGGACAGGAACAGGAAATCAGAACCGGTCGCATAGGGAGAGCTCTGATCCGAACCAGATTGAAGATGTTGAAGCAGTACGCTCTCCCAACCTGATCCGATCCGGTCAAATCTCCTTGCTCCGATCCGACCCGACTCTAGGTGATGCTGGAACCTCTACTCGAGCCCCTCCAAATGCTCCGACTCCAGCCACCAGGACCAATGACCAAATCAATCCGTCCGCACCTGTCACTCAAGGAGATTTTTTGCGCCTTCTTGACATGCTCGAGAGCACTAGGGAGGCTATGAGAGTTCATGAGCGCACTAACCTTATGATGCAAGAGAATATGAGTATCATGAGTAGGGAAATTGGTGACCTTCGCAGGCAGGGAACCCCTTCCCCAAATCATCATACTGTGATGGATCAATCTTCTTCTTCCGAGGAAGAACGGCCCCGTGAAAGGAGGCCGCTCGAACGACCTCAGAATTTGGAAGAAATGACTTTCGCATCTCTGGGATCCCACGAAGATGTTGCCCGTGAGATCGACCGGGAACATAGGGAGCAAAGCAGAGCAGAAGCCGCTAGGAGAAGGGGAATGTCCCCTGACCAGGAACCTAGAGGAAACCCAAACATCAGAGCCAGGGAGCCTGAACGGCCTTTAACCAATGCTGATGTATGGGCTATGGTGCGCCAAATCATGTCTGAAAGTCGAAATTACACCAATTAAGATTATGGTATTGAACGAAGCCATACTCCTTTTACTGAGGACGTTCTTAACTTTCAGTTCCCCCGACGTTTTAATCTACCGCAGATGGACAGATATAACGGGAGAACTGACCCGGGACAACATTCGATGCGATACGCATGGCTTATGAATGCTGCCGCTGCCCCTGACGCTGTAAAGTGCAAGGCTTTCCCAATCTACTTAGAAGACGTAGCATTACTATGGTTTACTCGACTTCCTCTTCGATCGATATCAAATTTCAAAGAACTGAGTGAACGTTTTATGACTCAATTCCGACTTCACGCCCGAAAGTCTAAGACTGTTATCGAATTATCGAGAATTAAGCAAGCACCGGGTGAGTCCTTGAAGTCGTATCTAGACCGTTTCAATTTAGCTGTAACAGAAGTTAGCGACCCTCATGAGCCTACAATTTTGATGGCATTAATGGAGGGAGTTGATCCTGATTCGGAGTTTGGAGATTATCTTTCTGGGAAGCCACCGCCCACAAGGGAGTTGTTTTACGAGAAGGCCAATATTCAGTTAAGACGGGAGGAAGCAAGGGCAAACAGAAAAAGGAAGTCCGGAGCAGCCTCGAAAGAAGCTGTTCAAAGTAATGTTGCTGTAAAGCAGTCTAGAGAAAGTTCTAGTAAAGTCGAAGTGAACGTTGGAAATAAGAATGGAAACGGGGGCAACAACAACCGTAATGCGAATGGTAATAGGAGAAACAGGAACCGAGGAAGTAATCCTGACAAAAGACCCCGGTTCCAGACTTTTGATAATTATTCACCATTGAATGACACTTTGGAGAATATTTATTTGGATACGTACAATGTTTTGCAATACAAGAAACCACCGCCGTGAGATTTAACAGAAAAAGAAATTGCTACTGGAAAGTTTTTTTTATTTCACAGAACCCACAGACATTCAACAAACGAATGTCGACACTTGAGAGATGTGGTTGAGAAGTTGTTGCGTGAAGGTAAGTTGGATGAGTATAAGGCCGCCCCAAGGGACAAGGGGCAAGGAGGACAGGCCCCAAACCCGAGTCAGCCTGCTCCCAAGCCTACAACACAACAAAAATGCAAAGGGATTGTCATTAACACCATAGTAGGTGGACTCCATCCGGCTATCCATAGTTTCAGAGCAATGGACCAATACGTCAACGCAGTTAAGCACATAAATGTGGACGAGTGCGATGATTTGGAAGATATCACCCCTGTGAAACAGCAAAGACAATGTTCGATGATGTAGTGTTCCGTAACAGAGATGACACCGGAATCTAATCACCTACCGAAGATTCATTGGTTATTACCACTACCATTGGGTCGGCACTGGTCCATAAGGTACTAGTAGACAATGGAAGCTCTGTCAACATTTTGTTTAAGAAGTCATTTGATCAGATGAAACTTGAGTCTGGAGATTTGAAGCCCTGTGAAGGTTGGATCCGAGGCTTCAATAGGGCATCGACAGATCCAATGGGGTATATAGAATTTCCCGTAACATTGGGACAGGGGGATCGTCGAAGAGTGCGAATGATTCAGTTTTTGGTGCTAGATATTGATTCACCCTACAATGCATTTTTGGGAAGGCCCGCCCTTGCAGAGTTCTAGGCTTGTATTGCGCCTTGGTGCTTATTGTTAAAGTTCCCAACTGAAGCCGGAACAGGAGTAATGAGGGGAGATCAAGTCTCCGGGCGAGCTTGTTATATTGCTGAATTGAAAATGCTGATGAAGGGAGTTAACATCGATTCCAAAGGTACTTCACCCCCTCCAAAGGGGAGTTCCGCATAGCAATTAGAGGGATCAGCCCCGAAGGAGTTGCTCAAGGGAATGCCTGAAGACCTAGATCCTAGAGAAGATGAGGAACCTGAGGATAGAAAAGCAACTCCTAACGAAACGATAGTGGATATACCCATTGATGAAGCTGATCCAACAAAAGTTTTGAAAATTGGATCCCTATTGGATCCGCATCGAGCCAAAGAACTGGCTGATTTTCTGAAGGAAAACCTGGATGTGTTTGCTTGGACCCACGCATACATGTGTGGGATATCACCATCCATCATGAGTCATTCGCTGAGTATAAACCCAAAACACCCTCCTGTAAAGCAAAGGAGATGTGTGCTGGGCCCAGAGAGGTCGGCAGCTCTGAAAGAAGAAGTGGAGAAGCTGAAAGAGAACGGATTTATTAGAGATTCGACATATCCCACTGGATATCGAATCCTGTTTTGGTGAAGAAGTCAAACGGAAAGTGGCGAACATGTATTGATTTTTCAGACTTGAACAAAGCATGTCCGAAAGATAGCTTCCCACTCCCAAGAATAGACTAGCTTGTGGATTCAACGGCGGGACATGAACTTCTTTCTTTCATGGACGCATATTCCGGATACAACCAGATTCCCATGCATGTGCCCGATCAAGAGCACACGAGCTTCATCACAAATTTGGGGTTGTATTGTTATGTGGTCATGCCGTTTGGATTGAAGAATGCTGGAGCTACCTACCAACGCTTGGTGAACAAGATGTTTTATGACCAAATAGGGAAAACTATGGAAGTTTATGTGGATGATATGCTAGTCAAATCGAAGCAATCCTCTAACCATACGCAAGACTTGGCAGAGATGTTCGGTATCCTGCGAAAGTATCGAATGAAGCTAAATCCCTTGAAGTGCTCGTTTGTGGTGGCATCTGGAAAGTTTCTAGGTTTCATCGTGAGCTCTCGAGGAATTGAAATTGATCCCAATCAGATAGCAGCGATAAGGAACATCGAGGAACCATGAAGAATCAAGGATGTCCAAAGTCTTGCAGGCAAGGTGGCTGTGTTAAGTAGATTCATCTCCAAAGCAACAGACAGATGCATCCCATTTTTTGACTTGATAAAAAGAGGAAAGAAAATTTTCGAATGGACTTCGGACTGTGTTGAGGCCTTTCGAAATCTGTTGGACTTACTAGAGAGACCACCGATTTTGTCGAAACCATTAGATCATGAAGAGTTGTTTGTTTATCTAGCAGTATCAGCCCACGCCATTAGCACCGCCTTGGTCCGAGAAGAAGACAAAGTGCAAAGGCCGGTATACTACGTAAGTAAGAAATTGGCAGTTGCAGAGCGAAACAACCCAAGGATTGAGAAGCTTGCTTATAGCCTTCTGATCGCCTCCCGAAAACTTCGCCATTATTTTCAAGCTCACCCAATGACCATATACACTGATCAACCTCTGAGACAGGTGTTGCAAAGACCCGAAGCATCGGGACGGTTAATCAAGTGGAATATTGAATTAAGTCAGTTTGATTTAAATTTCCAGCCGCGGAGATCGATCAGGGGGCAAACTCTGGCTGATTTTATAGCAGAGTTCACAATTCCGGAGGAAGGGATGATCAACGACAAGGTGGTCAAATCAGAGGAAGAGTTAGAATTAGGTCCATGGAAGTTATACACAGACGGAGCCAAGAACGACAGAAGGTCCGGAGCTGGAGTCGTCCTAGTTACTCCCGAAGGACGATCGCTATATTACGCTCTGCGATTGGAATTTTCAGCAACTAACAATGACTCTGAATACGAAGCCCTGATTGCCGGGCTGAAGCTTGCTAAGGAATTCAGAATAAAGGCATTAGATATATTCTACGATTCCAAAATAGTCGTCTGCCAAGTGCGAGAGGAATTTGTGGCCCGGGGACCTCGACTTATTACCTATCTTGGAAAGGTGAAGGAGCTGTTGAGCAACCTGGAACGGTATAACATAACGCATATCCCGAGAGCTGAAAACCAGAAGGCAGACCGGCTAGCAAAGCTGGCTAGCTCCGACAATCCGGAGGAAACCGAAATGGTTCAAATTGAGACGTTGGAGTCGCCAAGCTTTGAGTTGATGGAAATTGAATTAGCTCTTGAAGAAGAACTGGAAAGGGAGTCGTGGATGACCCCAATCAAGAATTTCCTTAGAAATGGAATACTCCCGCCAAAGAAGAGTGAAAGGCGGGCCATAGTTCGTAAAGCTACCAGATACATCCTTCAAGATGATGTCCTTTATCGGCAAGGATTTACTATGCCTCTGTTACGATGTATAGCGCACGACGACATCAAGCGTGTACTGGGAGAAGTACACGAAGGTGAGTGCGGAGATCATACGGGAGGTCAAACCTTAGCCAAAAAGGTGTTGCGGTATGGGTATTTCTGGCCCACAATTAATAAAGATGCGGCTGATTACTCACGACGCTACGACAGATGCCAGAGGTTCGCCAAGATCACCAGAGCACCATCGACCCAGCTCAAGTCGATGGTGAATTCGTGGCCGTTTGCCATGTGGGGAATTGACATAATCGGAGTTTTACCAATTGCCAAAGGAGGAGCAAAGTATGCAATAGTCGCCGTGGACTATTTTACGAAATGGGTGGAAGCTGAGCCCTTAACTAAAATCACAGCAAGAAAGGTGATAAGTTTCGTGGTTAGAAATATCATACGCCGATTTGGGATTCCAAGGACCATTATAACTGATAATGGAACCCAATTCGACGGTGCCGAATTCAGGAATTTCTGCCAGAAATACAAGATCGACAAGCGGTACACTACAGTTGCCCATCCACAGTCAAATGGGCAAGTAGAAGCAATAAATAAAGTCATAAAGTCCATCCTCAAGAAGCGATTGGAATGTGCAAAAGCAAAATGGGTGGATGAATTGCCCTTGGCTTTATGGGCATATCGGACAATGTTTAAGACAACTACCGGTCACACTCCTTTCTCTCTTTCCTTTGGTTCAGAGGCAGTAATCCCGGTAGAGCTTGAAGTTCCCTCTCATAGGGTGACATATTATGACCCGATGATGAATCGGGCACTCCTCCTTGAGTCCCTTGACGAGATCGAAGAGAAAAGGGACGAGGCAGACTTGCGTGCATCAAGACAACGACGTCAGATGGCACGCTATTATGACAAAAAAGTTCGTTTTAGAACCTTTGAAACGGGAGATTTGGCACTAAAGCGAGTTTTTCCATCTCTTCCTCACCTCGGACCAAAGTGGGAAGGGCCATTCGTCATCCAGCGGAAACTTGAGACATGAGCCTTCAAGTTAACGACCGTAGATGGCGAAGAAGTGCCTAGGGCTTGGAATGCCCAACACTTGATGCAATATTTGAATTAGGGATATTGTATCTTCTTTTGTTTTTCTTATGAACTATGTAAAAAGGCACGACTTGCCTTAGAAAAGTCTGTTGATGCGAACGAGAAACTATAAAGTGGATGTAGGCTACGACTTAGCCGAACCACTATAAAAATATCGTGTGCCATTTACTTTCCTGCATTATTTATATCTTCAACCATTATTCTATTGTGACTGTAGAATACGAGATGTTAAATTGAAATCTGGAAAGTTGTAGATGGCTTATATGCAGGAACAAACACGACGACCGTTTATACAATAAAACATAAAAGAATGGGAAGACGACATTCTTAACTCTAACTCTCAAGAATTGAGAGAGAGTATAAAGGACGGGAAGACGACGTCCTCTAAGGCGTGAAGGTGCACCCAGATAAGAGACCGCCTTGGCAAGAACTCTAACCTGAACACAAGACAGGAGAGTATAAAAGATGTCGGAAAAGAACAGGCATCAATGACAAAAGGAATGTGACCCCTGTCGAACAATCAGGGACATTCGGACTTTTTAATTTAATCTTGAATAGTTTTTCAAGACTGACTAGGGGCATATATGTACACACATATTCCCCCTCGATATGATTCCATTACACAGCTTGAGTAGAACATGCATTTGAATTTTTACATAAGTAATGAACTGACGACTAACAGGCATTACAGGAGATGAATTATTTTTATTCACAAATGTATGAATTTGTACAGGAAAAAAGGCAAAAAGAAGATGCGAAGGCCACACTCGCTTCAACGATTGTGGGCCAATTAAATACTAAGATAAAGCAAAGCATTTTATCACTTAAACTTGGAAGTGGACTTGGACTTCTTAGCAGCTTTTTGAGCATCCTTTGCCTCCCTTTCAGCATCAGTTAAGATGCGCCTTGGTTTTTTCTTCCCTGAGACTGAAGTGCTGGAATCGGCTGATTTCTTCACGGGAGTCGGAACACTGGAATCAAGAGAAGATTTTTTAACAAGTTCTTCTGTGATAGATCTAGTCGAAAGCTTAACAACTAACCTTGATCCAGCATCCACCACTACGAGAGGCTTAAGGCTTTCAGGGTCTAGATCTTCAACCTTAAGCTGCATGCGTTTGTCTTGTTCGGCTTTCAATGCAGCCAAAGTGATATCATCGGCACTTTTCGACTCCCCAACTATAGCCACCTCAGGATCTTCCTCGTGTCCCCCGTTGTCTTAAGGCATCTATCATTTCGTCATCGTGAGGAGTATCAGCCTTAGACGGTTCAGTTCCTTCTCTCGAATCTATGGTGGAAGCCTTGTCCTTTCCCCCTTTAGTCTTCTCCGTAGGTTCTGCTCCAGTGGTGGTCCCCTGGGACACATCTGTCTTTTCGGATGGTTCAATACCTACAGAGTGAGAAGCAACAGTTATCAACTCAGGAGAAAATAATGGGTTCTTCATCGATTGCCCGATTACGTGATGAAAGGTAGAAATAGCTTTGACGAATTGAGGTGAAAAGGTAGAGATACCTTCCGATGACTTCTCAGCTGGAGTGACCGCTGTCTCCGACGCCGTTTCGGGTATGGGGGATAAAAGAGATTCTCGAGGGATCCCCGGGTTTTCGGGATCATATCCCTCTACTTTAGAAGTTTCAGAGGCAGTAGAAGAAGAACCAGCCTCAGGAATGTTCTTTTGTTTAGCTCTCCGCTTCTCTTCCTCCATAGTAGCAGCAATAAGGCGGCGTCCCTCGGCTAGGCGTTCTGGTTCATCATCTCTTAGATATTTCTCCATATGCTTGTCCTCGTCAATGGAATCAACATTGAGCTCCTCTTTCTCCCATTCAACGATTTGACACTATACTTGGACCAAGGTTGATGGATAATCTTCAATCCAAGAGATGTTCCGGCGGCGAATTATATGCGCAAAGAATTCAATCATTAATTCGCCGAAACCATGCACCTCTTCCTCAGCTTTCGACAGCTGCTTGCAGGTCTCTTCAGCGGATTTGATAACACCTTCGACGTTACCCTCCGCTAAAGCAACCCTGTTCTCCGCCTCCACCAACTTGAAAGCCAAGTCAGCATTTTTCCTCTCCAATTCAGCGTTCTTCTTCGCTAACCCGGCCTTCTCTCGCTCAAGGTCAGCGTAAGCAAGTTGCATTTTGGCAGCATCTGACTTGGCATTTTCTGCTTGCTTTTTCAATTCCGAACGCTCTTGGGTATGGGACTCAAGCAAGTCATGGTAGCGTTTTTGTAGGTCCTCAAATTGTTGCTTGAAGCTAGCAGCATCCCGTTGAGCGATAAAAAGTTGGGCCTGTGTATCCTCGAGGTCTTTTCCTAAATTTTTCAGGGCCTTTGCATCGTCTTCTGCGGTCTTCTGCATCGAGTCAGTATTCGTGATTAGAGTTCGGATGATTCTGGAAAGATTACGCGAATACTTGAACATCTCTGAATATTGTTTCTCGACCGCATCAATTTTTGCTTTGGCCTCATCTGCCCACCTCGAGGAAATAGGCTCAAGAGCAGGTAAAAATGTCAAGCTTTCGAAGTAGTGTTCGGGAAATTACTCCTCCGGATACGCCCGCTTAACTGCAGTTTCAGCATCCAATGGGGGAGGTGCAGGAAATGTCAGCTCGGCATCCTTACGTGTGGAAGGCTCAATAGCCTCCTCATTCCTCCTAAGCCGTTTAGCAGGAACCTTGTGCTTGCTTCGCGAATCGGTATCTCTCGGTGGGCTCCTTTCCCTACTGCGTTTTTCTTGAGAAAGAATTGGGTCCTTTGACTGCGGCCTGTCATCTTCTCGATGACCTTGGTAGCCCTTAAATCGCTCTGAATCTGACCGAACGGGAGAACAAGAGCGAGAGCGCGAGGATCGCGACTGGTAAGAATCATAGGGCCTTCTATCCTCCCTACCGCGGCTTTCGCGACGATCATGCTCAGGATCAGAAGGGGGTCTAGACATGCTGCGACGAAGTTTCGTGATATCGTAATGAGAGCGGGACATTGTACCTGCACAACAAGGCAAATGAAATATAGAGTCAGTGTTTTCACAAAAGAAAAGTGCTGTGAAATGTGGTGCTATTGTGTTAAGTGCGTCCTAAGTGGTGTTTCCCCCCGACAAACCCGAGTCTGAAGCCAGACTAGTACGAGCGGGCTCTTTGGCCTTAGCAGGAGTGGTCTCTTCGGAAGAAGTGAAAACTAAAGGATTTGTTCCAAAATCCTCTGAAGTGTAAATAGTTTCAGGTAAGGGGAGATCCCCCAAACCCTGAAATGTTGGGTCATCGGTACTAGGGCGTCTCCCTGAGAAGCATCAGTCGACGGCTCTTTGGAAGACGTTGACCTCTCCGGAGAGATGGCATCCTCGGGAACAATATACCTCTCACGGTGCTTTTCGGCCATGCTAGCCAATTCATCATCTTGAGTGGAAGATGGAGAAGGTGAAGCCTGAAGTGGCATTGTAGGAGCTTTCGAGCTTTCGCCCGTTTCTGGGATTACGTCCACTGGGGGGATATATACATATGGACCCGTCCCGTGACCAATGCTACGGGTAATGGACAGCAACTCATGAAGATGAAGATATTCATCCTTAAGGACTTCATCAATAGTTAAAAACTTTTGATCACCGTTAAGGAGTCGGTGCATCCGACCAAAGAACGCTTGATCCGATATTTGTTTTGGGTTATCAACTGCAAACAAAAAGAAAACAGATTAATGTGGTGGCTTGGACGTACAAGATTCGAGATTTAGAAAACCAGTGCTTTACTTGATTTCGTCCATCTCCTAGCACACCCTGGCTGTTGCCTTACATAAAACCATTCCAGCCTGGAATCACCCGCTTTACTGCTGAACGGCGCTGGAATTATTTTCCTCTTTGGGACAGACTCGAAGTAACAGAAAGAAGGAGTTTCTCGAGTCCGGTGCTTGAAGTTATAAAAGAAATGAACGTCATCAAAAGTGAGCTCTATGCCTAAGATCTCGTGGTACGCTACATATTGGGTATACAGGTAAGCATAGGAATTGGGGTGCAGCTGCATAGGGGCAATCCGCATTTGTCTTAGAAAATCAACGACGAAAGGAGAAAATGGAGGGACAGCCCCAACCATGCACATCAATCGAGTGATTGCCGTAAATCCCTCTAGAGGGTTGTGAGGACGATCAGCTTTTGATGGCACCAAGGTATCCCCTTTGGGTATCCCGTACTTTAGGCGTATTAAGTCTGTCATCGTCGATCGTCGATTCAACAGAATTTTGAGGTAATTCCAATATGATGGCAGACTCAAATTCGTCAGGAGCTCGACTATCTCCAATCCCCCCTTCCTCTTCACAGCCCAGGGAAACTCCACCCTCAGAAGACACATTATCGCTTTCATGAGTTTCTACCTCGTAGTCTGAGCCCTCATCATCCGATTCTGGATCTGAGGAAGAAGATATGTCTTCAAGAGTGATTTTGTTGGATGTCTCTGGGATCTCTTTCTTTTCTGATAATCTATATGAACGTCTGGATGCCATGGTCACTAAACTATTGAAGAAGCAATAACACAAGTTAGAGTAAATTAGCCCGTATCCCCCCGTGCATGTGTATGAACTAAAGTGTGAACAGTGTATGCAGAAAATGTAAAGTCAACGCTCGAAAGTGCAATGCAAAATCTTGGCAAAGTAATAATGTTCAGGGCAGTTCTTAATGCTCATGTATGTTCACAAGGCACTATCCTAACTGTCCATTAAGTTGAAGATTATATCAAGAATTGAACGGGCTACTCAAGCAAGTTCTTATATGTTGAATGGGATTGTTTTTCTTCGGTTCGGTTCAGATGTATGCATTGGGATCGGATCAGAGAATATAGCCTTATCTTGGCTTGGGGATAAACATTGTTGCTCAGGGATCAAATCGGATCGGATGGGAGGTGGACTTCTGAAACGGTCCGGATCGGATTAGGCAAACACACAATTTTCTTCCTTTGTTCCAATTTCAAGTCCGACCCGACCCGATCAAGGGAGCCCAGCCTATATGACTTTTTGCTCCGACCCGATCCGGTTTTGCGAATTTCTCTTCCCTTTCTTCTTCTCCATTTTCTACACCCCATCATCCGAACCGATCCCCTGTAATATCCTTATTCTTCCTCCTTTTCTAACTTAGAACCCAATTCTGTGCTAATATCCCCAATCAAGACCAAGTCTTTATTTTTTGGTCAAATCGCCTATAGTGGGTCTTAATCCCATCCTCGCAACACCTCGAGGCGGCGACTGAGCCACCAGCGATGATGGTAGCGGAGGAGGAGGTTGTGATAACGAACTCGAACCAAAACCGTGTCCAAATCAGTCAAGCCAATCGTAAATCCTAGTTGATATCGATTATTATCAAGATAATCGAGTTTAAAACCCACTTACGAGAGCAATTTGATGATTAATAAAGGGGATTTTGGAGTTTCAGAAGGTTAGGGATTCTGTGTTCAATCGGCTGAGAAAAAGCAAATAAAAAGAAAGAGAGGAAGAAAGAAAAGGGTGATAAGCTTATATAGGTCGATGGTGACTACTCGTATTCCCAATCTTTTTTCTCCGCTCGGACCGGGATATAAGCCCACGAGGCGTTCCAGCCCACCGACCCAGTGCTAACCAAGAGAGGAAGAAAGGCTGTTCGGGTCGACGCCCGTACCGTACATAATTTCGTGCATCAGCTTGGCATCAAAATTGAGTTAAAATTCGAAGAGGGAATAAAAACAAAGAAAAATCAAAAAGAAAATCACCTGAAAGGATAATCGGATGTTAATAAGAGTTCTCCAAGCCGTTTGAAAATAAAGAAAGGGATTTACATACTATGCAAAGTATATATAAACATCAAGAGATGCAACTTTCTGAAGCAACGTGTCTTTATATGTCAATAGAAACGACTTTTTAACGATCCAATTTCAGAAAGGCACTGTGTAAATGACATCAAAGCATGCTCCGTATCCAATAGAAGCATCCTTTGAGGGGGAAAAATGTTAGCCTACTTTGTGAACTAGGCTACACAAAGTGGAGATATCGAACCTTGGTGAATCCTTCTTCCTGAAGCGAGTCGGATCGGATCGGATGGTTAACGCCAGGGCGGATCGGAACGGAGCAGAAGATGGATGAGCTTGAATTCAACGCAGGCTAAATCGGATCGGATCGGGTATAGTCAGAGAAAAGCAAAATGAAACAAAGTGAAGAAGGGCAAAATTCAAACCGGATCGGATCGGATGGGATAAACCGATCCGAACCGCATTTGCTACCTTATCCGAACCGAACCTAGTGCACTTTGCTACTTCAGCCCACGATCTCCTGGATATTCGGAGCGGTTACACTCACTTTCTACCTATGATGACCACTAACCTGGTGCGCTGTCAACACTGAAATCCATCTAAGCCCGAGAATGATGGGATACGAACCACGTAGCCCCGATCCAAACCGGATGCTGAATGAATTTCCACCTATAAATAGACCCCCAAAGGTCATTTAGAGGGATCTTTTGGCACTTTGAGAATTGAAGTATCTTAGAGAATCGAATTCCAGCACTCCTAAACAATTCAAATCATCATATACAGTGTATTTTGAAACAATTGAGTGAATGTATATGAAAAGTGAGCGAGATTGAGCGAATATCTTGTTGTATTTTCATCTATATCATCAAACGAAGTGTTTTAAAGTGGACGTAGGCTCTTCAAATCCGAACCACTATAAATTCTGTGTCTCTTTTCTGTTTTTGATCTCATTCTATGGAAATTTTAGGCAATTTGGGTGTTAGAACCACTTTTTGGTCTAACATATATTATATATATTTCGTCGATTTCCTTTTAAAACGTATTTTATAAATCGTTTTAAATTCGTTTTCAAAACGATTTCAACTTCATATTCAATTTCTAATCAAAATTGAATATTCCATATCATCGATATACAAATGGTAATATTTTCAAAACGTTATATTTTGAAATCACTTCCTTTTCTATATTCATTACAAAAATGAATATAATCGATATAAATATCGTTCGCGTCAAAATGGCGCATATATAATCAACACGGCTTTATATATTTCAATAACTTTGTTATTCTATTCAACAAATGAATATTTTCTTCAACACATGAATATATATTTTATTCAACACATGAATATATATTTTTCTATTCAACACATGAATTTATATTTTCTATTCAACACATGAATATTTATTTTTCTATTCAACACATGAATATATATTTCTATTCAACACATGAATTTATATTTCCCTTCAACTCATGAATTTATATTTTCTATTCAACACATGAATATATATTTCTATTCAACTCATGAATTTATATTTTCTATTCAACACATGAATATATATTTCTATATAACACATGAATATATATTTCTCTTCAACTCATGAATTTATATTTTCTATTCAACAAATGAATATATATTTCTATTCAACACATGAATATTTATTTCTATTCAACACATGAATTTATATTTCTTATTTTCCAAATTGGAATGAGGCCCAATCAATTACCATATAACGTTTATTATATGGATTCCCTGCAACACATGTATATAACAGCAACGATAAATCATCAACCATCATCCAGAGTGCACCACTCAACTGCATAAGCATTAAATATAAATAATTAACGCTTACACAGTCTGTCAACCCATCGATTGATATACAACTAAACAATCGGGATTAGTGCACGTCAAATATCATCCCAATACCCGTGTGGGGTTTCAAATCAACAAACACAGATTTTATTTGTGCAGTTGGGTGATGAGTAAATTTTATCGTCCTAATCAATATTAGTCAAATCAGTGTATATAAACAAATCATCCGATTTGTTTAATACTATTTATTTTATATACACGTTAAAAATCATATTTTTAACTATAAAATATTTTCCACTATAAAATATTTTATTTCATTCCACATCACACAATCAAATTTCACAACACAGCAACCAAACAATCAAGTCGTCCATGGTCTGTGGACGATGGGTGTCGGGTGCTACTAAGCATCGTCTGCATCCTAGTATATATTTCAACTAGAAAACAAAATCAAAGTGAGGAGTTCTCATCGACTAGCTAAACCAAACGCCACGGCTCTTCACATGTAGTAAATTTTCATCGTGCTTCCAACGCAGTCTGTTTCACGAAGTTTACATTAAAAATCACATTTTTATAACTTCACTATATATATATATATCACATTTTTATACCACTACTATATAGATGAAAATTCTATTTTTATACCGCTACTATATAGATAAAAATTCTATTTTTATACCGCTACTATATAGATAAAAATTCTATTTTCTCGCTTATAAAAATCATTTCTTTTTCCGCTATTCATATATAATAAAAATCCAATTTTTATTAGCTAACACAAAAAAATAAAAATCGAATTTTTAATTTAAATCTAAACCTATAAAAATCGAATTTTTATACGCTTTCAAATATTTTTAAAAACGTATTTTTATAAGCTAGAACGCATATGAAAAATCAAATTTTTATAAGCTAGAATACATATAAATAAATAAAACTTACTTTTGAAATCGGATGAGGAGGGGGCGCTGCGTTTAAAGGAGGAAGAGAGGGTGGCAGCAGGCGGTCCGGGGTCTCCTGGTGGTCGGGCTTCGGTGGTTGGCAGCTGGTGGGGGGGAGCGTGATTCTCGAAATGGGGCGTGGGGTTTCCTGTGTGGGGTTGGAGAGGGAAGCAAGGGCGGAGGAGCTTCGGAGGGCGGCGCCGTCGGTGGCGGTTGTGCGGCGGTGGTGGCGCGAAGGGAAAGGGGGCGACGGTGGGATTCGTGTGGATCTCGAGGGTGGTTTTGCGATGGAAGTGGAAGGGGGGAGGCTCTATCGACGAGGAGGAGGTGGAAGGGAATTCCGACGATCGCCCGAGGGGGAGGGGGCGGTCGCGACTGATGGTGGCGGCTACCTATGGCTGAGGGTTCCGTCGGCTTTTGTTTTTTTTCATTCTTTATAATTTTACGGGGAGAGAGAATGTATGGAGGGAGGGGGGTAAAGTATATAAATATAATTATTTAATTAACTTTTCTCCAAAAAGGTAACCATTGAATCCGATCTCCAAACGAGACCCAACGACTGTCGTCCATAGCTAATTACCCCCATTCCGAACACAATGGGATATGTATCGTAAGCCAGTTTGGCTGTTTCGATCAGTTTTCGTCAAAATCAAAATATAACTCTATATATTGAATTTGAACACACATTTCACTTTACCGGAGCCACATACGAACTCTAAAAATTCCCGAATTTTTTTCTAGGTTCGTATTGACGATACGGTCCTAACAAAACTAATTTCGTCAAATTCTGAGACCATTTGAAAAATGGTCATTTCCCAGTCGATTAAAATCAACTGAAACTGGTCAAACGCGTTTCTCTTGCCACGCTCACATATTGATTCAAAAAATTATGAATTTGAAACCTAGCAATAACTTGGCATCACGGATCCAACAAAAGTGGTTTCGTCGAAAACCGAGGTCGTTTGCAAAATTTCCATTTTTAAGGGCCAGAATTCCACAACGACTATTCTGAATCTTCAACTGGACATAACTTTTTATTCCCGCTATGAAATTTTGATTTTTTGGATTCGTTGGAAAGATATTTTCAAATTGATTCAACTATTTTTGGTTTCGCTAAAATCCAGTTTATTTTGAATCATGTACATTCATTTGAAATTTGAAATCGAATTATCGAACTACCACGCCATTTTCAATTCCTTTATAATTATAAATAATTATTTATATTCTAACGACAATTCAAATAAATATATACGTTCGAATTCTATTCAAAATAAATTTCTCGTCGTAATTATTTAAAATAATTCATTTTAAATATTCAAAATTCATTAAAATTGCCAAAATAAAAAATTTAAATTGGCTCGGATTTCCGGGTTATTACAATCTCCCCCACTTAAAACTTTTCGTCCCCGAAAAGGAATGAAGCCGAAAGTTGTTTAACTAATCAACTCAACTTTCATTATTTTCATTACGGCTTAAGTTCTTCAACTTTTCAGTTTCTAAGAACTTTTCAAAATTTTGGCTAACACCCTAAATTTTTGAAAAATTTCGCCATAACCTCCCCTGCACTGGGAGCTTCGGGATATTTCAAATAGCCTCCCATGGCCCTCACCAATCCAAAAGGAAAAGAAACAGCCAAGCGGCTAGCCAATCGGCTCATAAAATCGTCATAAACCCAATAAATTTGTAAACATGTACCTATTTGTCGGGCAAACAATGTTTATTCTTCTGCTCTAGCCTCCTTGCTATGACCTGTTCAATGTAAGTACATTTATATGCATGCAATTGCGACAAATTTTCAATACAACTCACTATTTGGCTCAATTTGGCTAAACAATTCAAATTTTAATTAATCAAACAACACAATCAACAATCAATTAGTTGATTAACGTTTCAAATTCATAATTTTGATATATATATACAAAAAATCATGTTTTTGATGCCAAATCACAACAATAAGCCCTATCTAGTTTTGGTTCTCACACCAGTCAATTGGAAATATATAAATATCACACCTTCGAAACTCGAACAAAAATACTGATGATGTCGCGACATCACCAGAATTATCCCCGAGCGACTAGAGCGTGACTCTTATCTATCCAGTATATTAAAACTTCAAATACACGTGGATCAGACGTATACGCAAAATCTTTATATACTTGATTGTCCAAATCAATATAAAATAAATAATCAAATACGAATAATTGATTTAAATTTTCAAAACAATTTTTTTTCTCTTTTATTTTTCAAAATAACACCCTTTACACTCGTTCTAGGATACTACTGATCCTATCTCTAACGAGTCATTCCCATTGGATATTACTAATCCAATCTCTGATGAATTCTTTCGTATGGTTCTAATGTGTCTTGTTCTCCGAGCTCTGCAAACCAAAGCTCTGATACCAACTGTGAAGACCCGTAACTTCCCCGTGAAGGAAAGAGCGGATACTTTGAGGACAAGACAGATCGGAACGCAAACCAGAAGAACATTTCATTGTATATTACAACAATTCCATCAGAATACAAGAATATACAGAGTATGAATAAATATTACACAGAAAATATCAGAGATTTAAATTACATTTAAATACATCGTAGCAGAAAATAATACAAAACAAGACTAGAAGTAATACACGGATACAGAGCTTTCCGAGTATCGTTCCAGCTGTAAATCAGGATCCTGTGAATATAAATCTGCAAAACCAAAACTACTAGCTGCCCGTGTCAAAAATAAGGGCACCCAGAGTTTAGGTTAAAACAATAAACTCCAGGTCAGTCATGGGACTGGTGTGAGAACTAAAACAGTTATTAATCTTCATTTTAAAGTTAGGTAAATCAAGGGACCACGCCGTATCACACGGAACAGGATTCCTCCCAAGAACACCAGTGCATAAAACAACAGCGCAATGCTAAATAAAGAAAAATGAAACTATTATAAGACCCAGGTCCCATCACACAATACAACACAAGCCGGAGGATAGGGTTTTACCTTATAATAGCCAAAGAATGCTTGATACGCTAAATTTCATCTTTTATTACTATTAGTGTATAGTGCCAAAACAATTTCAATCATAAATATCAATCATAGACGTCATGGGTACCATATATCATGTCGCCATACTAGTTCTACAATTAAAACCGCAAAGTCACGTATTGGAAGTTGGGTTTCCATCTATGAACTGAGGCAAGGGATCATCCTCTACCGAATTCGAGACTGTCTAGCCCGAGCCTCAGGCAAGCACACAGGCAAGCCTTGGATCGTCAAGGCCGGTCCACCGATGTGGATTATTATGCCTGAACACTACGTTTCCCCGCCCTTTGGGGCGTAAATGAGCCAAATGACTCGATCGGCTCCACACAGTCACCGATATATCTGAGGCGCCTCACAACAACAACAACCACACAAGTGAAAATAATATAAATGTCAGGGCTGGTAGGTCACTGACACCACCCTAGCTAGAAGGAAACGCATGCCCTCCCAGATGTCCTCCCCCGTTTCTGGTTCACACCCGGGGTGTGAGGCTCGCGAATTAACGCTACACAAAGCTATGCCACGCAAGCCGTGCTTTGATCATCAACCACAAGACTCTTCTTTTCAACAAAAGCCTTGATCATTTGCCACTTAGGCATGCCACACAGGAAATTCACTCCATGCGATTGATACCCATCAATATATAACCCCTGAGCTCGTACGTCTCAGAGAAGGGCGGTAAGCAAGAGAATAAATTCTCCGCCGCCAAACAGATATATATTTTATAGAAATCAATCACATAGAATAAAATCCAATGTCAGACACACAGTCCATTTACAAGTTCGTTCTGGGTCTGAACGAAACTGGAGGCACCTTGTACCTCGCATATCCATCGATCTCCAAGTACGTCTGGACGATCACCAACTGATTCCCTCCTCTTGGGTGTACAGCCCAATCAAGATCATCAGTAATCACCCAAATGATGTGAAGACCTCTAGTCTTCGACCACCGTCTTCATCCTCGACACCATGTCGAATCAGTTATTCGGAATGGGATAACCCAGTCTTTCTGAATAACTCGCGCAGATAATAAACAAGTGTTACACAAACACAATATACGCCTCATTCCAATTCAGAATATTCTTTTATTCAAATATTCTTACACTTTGGGAAAGGTTCCCATTAATTTTATCAAAGATAAATTCTTTAAATTTGTTCTTTAATCTTCTTTTGAATATCAATTCAAACTAGTCGGGATTAGCGAACCACACCGAAGTAATCATTTATTTTATTTCCCAATCCCAACCTATTCATCCCATGAAGTAAAACTGGTCATACTTTATATCTAACACCACGTTGTTATCGGTAAATTCAATTACCATTTCACGTTCAAATCTAATTAAAGATTTAACTATCGCCTGGAGCAAAACTGGTGATACTCCATTCTCGATCATTTCAATCTAATTAAAGATTCATTAAAACTCCACTTGGTTTAAATCTTCCCAAAAATCAATATTAATAATTGTTTAACTTGGGAAATCATATCTTGTCTTTAACTGGGTTAAAGAACCAATGCCATTTAAAACACGGTTCGCTATAAACCCAAAATCACATTCCATTCATCATCGGGTTAAAGAACAAATGTCGTCAAAACACAGTTCACGATAAACCCAATTCCCATTTGATATTAAATATAAGGCTCTGAATAGAAAATATATCGGCTTATATTCAGTGTCAAATTCTACGACCAACAAATATCGTATTGGAAATAACGATATAAATATATCTTTTAAATTTCCATCACGATATCTGTATAATCACGAAATCCAACATCGAAATATTCAATGAAAATTTCGATTCAAATCCATTCTAATTCAATTATTGGAAATTCTGGTTATTTTCAAAACCATTTCAAATCCAATTTATTTATTTTAAAATAAATGGATTTTAGTTCTAGTTCAAAACCATTTCATTTCGATAAAAATCTATTTTTATCTTCTCAAATTTGGAATTTTTCATCCCAATTCTTTCCAAATCATTTCTTATGATTATACATAAATTATTACCATTTTTAATAATTTTATCAAGGCCCGTACAGTCGATTTCCATCAACGGCCATCGAACTGCACTTACAACGACCTTTTCCAAATTTGATTTGGACATAATTTCAAATCCAACCGTTAGATTTCTTATTTCTAATATTCTTAGAAAGCTCTTTTCGATACGAACCCAATGGTTCTAGTTTCAGGAGAATCCGACGGTCGGATCTCCCGTAATGTCCATTCGAAGTCAATGGTCGAAATTCGCGAACTGCCGCAGCGCGGCGCGTTCTATTCAGGCCATTATATATAATATATATATATATATATATTTCGCCGATTTCCTTTTAAAACGCATTTTATAAATCGTTTTAAATTCGTTTTCAAAACGATTTCAACTTCATATTCAATTTCTAATCAAAATTGAATATTCCACATCATCGATATACAAATGATAATTTTTTCAAAACGTTATATTTTGAAATCACTTCTTTTTCTATATTCGTTACAAAAACGAATATAATCGATATAAATATCGTTCGCGTCAAAATGCGCGTATCTAATCAACACGGCTTTATATATTTCAATAGCTTCGTTATTCTATTCAATAAATGAATATTTTCTCCAACACATGAATATATATTTTATTTAACACGTGAATATATATTTTTCTATTCAACACATGAATTTATATTTTCTATTCAGCACATGAATATTTATTTTTCTATTCAACACATGAATATATATTTCTATTCAACACATGAATATATATTTCTCTTCAAGTCATGAATTTATATTTTCTATTCAACACATGAATATATATTTCTATTCAACTCATGAATTAATATTTTCTATTCAACACATGAATATATATTTCTATTCAACACATGAATATATATTTCTCTTCAACTCATGAATTTATATTTTCTATTCAACACATGAATATATATTTCTATTCAACACATGAATATTTATTTCTATTCAACACATGAATTTATATGTCTTATTTTCCAAATTGGAATGAGGCCCAATCAATTACCATATAACGTTCATTATATGGATTCCCTACAACACATGTATATAACAGCAATGATAAATCATCAACCATCATCCAGAGTGCACCACTCAACTGCATAAGCATTAAATATAAATAATTAACGCTTACACAGTCTGTCAACCCATCGATTGACATACAACTAAACAATCGGCATTAATGTACGTCAAATATCATCCCAATACCCGTGTGGGGTTTCAAATCAACAAACACAGATTTTATTTGTGCAGTTGGGGATGTGTAAATTTTATCATCCCAATCAATATCAGTCAAATCAGTGTATATAAACAAATCGTCCGATTTGTTTATTACTATTTATTTTATATACACGTTAAAAATCATATTTTTAACTATAAAATATTTTCCACTAAAAAATATTTTATTTCATTCCACATCACACAATCAAATTTCACAACACAACAACCAATCAATCAAGTCGTCCATGGTCTGTGGACGACGGGTGTCAGGTGCTATTAAGCACCGTCTACATCCTAGTATATATTTCAACTAGAAAACAAAATCAAAGTGAGGAGTTCTCACCGACTAGCTAAACCAAACGCCACGGCTCTTCTCATGTAGGAAATCTTCATCGTGCTTCCAACGCAGTCTGTTTCACGAAGTTTACATTAAAAATCACATTTTTATAACTTCGCTATATATGTATAAAACACATTTTTATATCGCCACTATATTGATAAAAATTCTATTTTTATACCGCTACTATATAGATAAAAATTCTATTTTTATACCACTACTATATAGATAAAAATTCTATTTTTTCGCTTATAAAAATCATTTCTTTTTCCGCTATTCAAATATAATAAAAATCGAATTTTTATTAGCCAACACAAAAAAATAAAAATTGAATTTTTATTTCGAATCTAGACCTATAAGAATCGAATTTTTATACGCTTTCAAATATTTTAGAAAACTTATTTTTATAAGCTAGAACACATATGAAAAATCGAATTTTTATAAGCTAGAATACATATAAGTAAATAAAACTTACTTTTGAAATCGGACGAGGAGGGGGCGTTGCGTTCAAAGGAGGAGGAGAGGGTGGCAGCAGGCGGTCGGGGGTCTCCTGGTGGTCGGGCTTCGGTGGTTGGCGGCTGGTGGGGGGGGGAGCGTGATTCTCGAAATGGGGCATGGGGTTTCCTGCGCGGGGCCGGAGAGGGAAGCGAGGGCGGAGGAGCTTCGGAGGGCGGCGCCATCGGTGGCGGTTGTGCGGCGGTGGTGGCGTGAATGGAAAGGGGGCGACGGTGGGATTCATGTGGATCTCGAGGGCGGTTCTGCGATGGAAGAGGAAGGGGGGAGGCTCCATCGACGAGGAGGAGGTGGAAGGGAACTCCGACGATCGCCCCGGGGGGGGGGGGGGGGTCGCGACTGATGTTGGCGGCTACCTAGGGCTGAGGGTTCCGTCGGCTTTTGTTTTTTTTCTTTATAATTTTATGGGGAGAGATAATGTATGGAGGGAGGGGGGTAAAGTATATAAATATAATCATTTAATTAATTTTTCTCCCAAAAAGGTAACCTTTGAATCCGATCTCCAAACGAGACCGAACGACTGTCGTCCATAGCTAATTACCCCCATTCCGAACACAATGGGGTATGTATCGTAAGCCAGTTTGGCCGTTTCAATCAGTTTTCGTCAAAATCAAAATATAACTCTATATATTGAATTTGAACGCATATTTCACTTTACCAGGGCCACATACGAACTTTAAAAATTCCCGAAATATATTTTCTAGGTTCGTACTGACGATATGGTCCTAACAAAACTAATTTCGTCAAATTCCGAGACCATTTGAAAAATGGCCATTTTCCAGTCGATTAAAATCAACTGAAACTAGTCAAACGCGTTTTCTCTTGCCACGCTCACATATTGATTCAAAAAATTATAAATTTTGAAACCTAGCAATAACTTGACATCACGGATCCAACAAAAGTGGTTTCGTCGAAAACCGAGGTCATTTGCAAAATTTCCATTTTTAAGGGCCAGAATTCCACAACGACTATTCTGAATTTTCAACTGGACATAACTTTTTATTCCTGCTATGAAATTTTGATTTTTTGGATTCGTTGGAAAGATATTTTCAAATAGATTCAACTATTTTTGTTTTTTCTAAAATCAAGTTTATTTTGAATCCTGTACATTCATTTGAAATTTGAAATCGAATTATCGAACTACCGCGCCATTTTCAATTCCTTTTTTTTTTTGAAAACGCAATAATGTGTGATCCTCCTATAGGAAGAGAGCACACATATATATATATAAAGGAAAAAACAGGGTACAATATCCAACCACTGACCCAAACAAGATTGCCAAAAGAAAGTAAGGAATGATAGATAGATGAGTTCCGGCAAGGCCACCACCCATCATACCACAATCTCGAGTTCCGGCAAGGCCACCACCCGATATTGGGTATATCTATTTCCTTACAATATGGCAAACTAAATAAAAGACAATGGGGCTAATCATACCCCTACAACCACATCACATCAACACTGAAATATATAAGACTAAACAATCAATAAATCCCGATCTAGACTGCACTCTCATAGTCCCATAAGCTCCCGGGCTAAGTCCATAACCTGTAACCTGAAATACTAAGAAAAATCATCAGTAACAAACAAGTATATATGAGTATATACCTATATCTTATATATGTATGTATAAGTATACATATTAGTATAAATGATTATACTTATATGTATATTAACATGTATATATATATATAAGCATATAATCATATATACCATAACAAAGAAGGAGAAAACTTGAAAACATGTAGGGTAAATACTAATAACTAACAAAAGGTCAGCAGAGACGAAATCTATTAAATCTAAAATATCTAGAGAATCTAATAAACAAACCCAGATTTGATCTTACCTTAAGCAGAAAACAGTCAAATCGTAAATAACCAAAAAGCTTATAATGTGAGTTAGACATCCAATCCAGACTAAATTTCACAATACTAAATATTAAATTATCAGAAGAGTCAAATTTAAGATGAAATAATCTCTGATTTCTTTCTAACCAAATAAACCATCCCGAAATTACTATTAAGGAATCCAATATATATCTCTGCCTAATATTAAACCTTAATCTAATACAATTCCAATACTCAGTACAATCATTTAAAACATTGAAACCAACAAATGTAAAAAATTTTAGAATCGTGTTAAAAACATAAAATGTAAAATTACAAGAAAAGAATAAATGATCGACGTGCTCCTCACCAATATGACAAAAAGTACATTTGCTATCGAATATGATATTCTTTCTTTTCAACTGCTCAATCGTATTAAGCTTCTTGTGAAGGATCAACCACATAAGAAACTTGGCTTTGGGGGGAGCATTAGACTTCCATAGAAATTTAAAAGGATATATAGAAACTCCAGAAAAGTTAATAAAATTATACATAGAATTGACCGTGAAGACTGATTTCTTATCTAAACTCCAATTTAGAGAATCCCCATGCTCATCCAAGTTATACATATCTAACTTTGCTTTAAGTAGAGCTAATTGTCTTAACAAGTCTTCTTCTAAAATGTTATCGAAGGAAAACACCCACGGTGGGTGAAGATTAGCCCTATAAACATCTATGATACATGCATTCTTAAAATTACAATTTTCATAGAGCTCATTGAATTCAGTTTTTAGTGGCACCCTAGATATCCAAGGATCATGCCAAAAGTAAGTAAGGTCCCCAGAGTGAACTATTATTTTGCAACCTAATTTGAAAAAAGGAAAACAATTCAGAACAGATTTCCAAAAGTGTGATAGTCTATTTTCCCATACTCTACTATTCCCCACTATAAACTCCCCTCTAGAGTAATAAGACTTAACTACAATGGACTTCCATGAAGCCTTAATGGCAGGGCTTCTAAATTTCCATAGCCATTTGGCAAGCATGGATGAATTGAAATTGTATAAATTTAAAATACCCAAACCCCCGTCTTTTTTAGGCTTACAACACGTGTCCCAGTTTACTAAACATTTGTGAACTCGACCTAAGGAAGCACCATTCCAAAGAAAGTTACGTCTAATCCTATCAATCTTCTCTATGACCCATAAAGGAAATCGATGTACAGCCATCCAATATGATGGAATAGCCGAAAGTACCGAATTGACTAGGACTAATCTACCTGCTCTCGAAAGGAATCTGTTATTCCAACTAAGTAGTCTATTATTAATCTTATCAATGATCACTAACCAATCGTCTTTTTTAAGCTTTGAAGGTCTAATCTTAAACCCTAGATAATCAACAGGGAATTTCATAATGGAGCAGTTTAAGGTGTCAGCTACCAATGTCTCCACCTTATTAACATCATTAAAAACCATAACCACACTTTTATCAAAATTAATCCTAAGACCAGATAACATTTCAAAACAGTAAAGTATAAATTTAAGAGTAATTATGTGCTTTGGCAAGTGGGAGGAGAATAATAATGTATCATCTGCAAATTGGAGAATAGATAATTCATTATTAAATTCCTCGTTCCCAACACTACCGAGTATCCCTAGTCTACTCGCTCTTTTAATAATTCTAGAGAAGACATCTACCGCTAAATTGAACAGAAAAGGCGATAAGGGATCTCCTTGTCTAAGACCCCTCTTTGATTGAATCTTCTTTCCCACTATCCCGTTAACAACTATATTAGAACAACCAGATTTCAACAATAATAAGATCCAATTGGTCCATCTTACACTAAAGCCTCTAGCCAGACATAGTTCGCATATGAAATCCCAATCTATAGAGTCAAATGCCTTCTCGAAATCTAACTTTAAAATGGCACAGGTAATGTTATTTTTACAACAGACATTGATATATTCCTGTACTGCTGCCACACCATCAACTATATTCCTACCTTTAATGAATGCTGTTTGAGAACTGTCAATGAGATCATTCATCCTAGTACTAAGTCTATTAGCTAATAGTTTAGATATAATTTTAACGGAAACATTAATAAGAGAGATAGGCCTGAAGTCCTTCAGAGAATTAGCTCCATCTCTCTTATGAATAAGAATGACATTTGCGCAGTTGAAACTACCTAATCGTAGTTCACCGTTATAAAATTCATTAAACAAATTAATTATGTCTGACTTTAAGACTTCCCAAAATTGCTTATAAAAATTAACAGAAAATCCATCTGGTCCCGGAGCTTTGTCACTAGGCATATCACATATAGCCTTCCAAATCTCCTGCTCAGAAAAAGGTTCGTCTAAACTATCAAGATTGGTCCTACCTTCATATGGATATAACTCACTCCATCTAACGTTAGTTCTCCTCCTAATCTTAGAACCAAATATCTGCTTATAGTAACTGGTGAAAGCTTCATTTAAATCTTTTTGTATATTCAACTCTACATTATCAACAATTATAGAATGAATCATATTATCCCTTCTCCTCTTATTCGCTATGCTATGGAAAAATTTAGTGTTATTATCCCCTTCCTTAATCCATTGTATGCGTGATCTTTGCCTCCACATTACCTCTTCTTTTTCTAAAATCAGTTTGAGATCTTTTTTAAGATTACAGTATTCATCCTTTTCAGCTAGATTAAGAATCCTTGTCTCACTAATTTTATCCAAATCCAACAAACCACACATAATCTTGTTCTTCTTAATTCTCACATTACCAAATACAAATTTATTCCAACGCTGTAGAAAGAATCTTAATTTACCTAACTTAGCAACAAAAATCTTAGCACTATTACCACTATATACATTATTAAAATAGAATAAAGACCTCCACTTTACCGAAACTAGATTAATGAAACTAGGATCAAGTAACCACATCTTTTCAAATTTGAAATTATTACTAATAGTTAAGTTCGAATCACAAGTAAGAATGATTGGACAATGATCAGAGTGTAAGAAAGATAGTCCCTTCACTCTACAAATCGCAAATCTATCTTCAACCTCCGAATTAATAAAAAATCTGTCTAATAATGCAAAGGAGGGACTATCACGAACATTCGACCAAGTGAACAATCTATTATCCATATGAATCTCTATCAAATTGTTGTCTAAGATGAAGTCGTTAAATTCCTCCATATCGGAGAAGTCCCCTTCACGGGGTAATCTTTCCCCTAGGAATCTGGTAACGTTGAAATCTCCCCCTACAATCCAAAGATTGGGGGGATGATTCCTGAAATTAGAGATTTCATCCCACAAAATTCTCCTCTCTACCTTGGAATGAGGTCCGTACACATTGGATATGCACAAAGTAGAATTATCACAAAGGGAAACTAATATAACGTGTAGAGAATGTATGTTAATAGACTCTTGCACAAGTCTATATTGGCTTTCTTTCCAACCAATCATGAGACCACCAGCAGTACCCACTGCCGGTAGACACACCCAGTTACGGAAAGTGGACCCACCTAATCTAAGATAAAAACTAAAGTCCGGACGTTCAATTTTTGTTTCTTGTAGTAAGATAATATCAATATGGTTATCTCTAAAAAATGCCCTAATTTTTGCACATTTTTTAGGTTCATTTAGTCCTCTAACATTCCAACTAACAATCCTCATTTATGCAAGGAAGAAGCCCTCTCTAATTCCCTACTCCTAATGTAATCAGAATCTAACTCAAAATCAGTAAAAATAAAAGCTGTGTCACTAGCGAGCTGAAATAACTGAGCAGACGATAGACTGCCCAGGGCATAAGGAGAATAATCACTACCGTAATTAGATCTCATACCTGAGCCCATAACCGAATTGCTACTACTAGCATTCGGACTCTGGGACCTACCTCGAAAAGGTGAAGAGCTAGATCTGATTCTAGCACTACGACGAATATAACCCGAACTGGGAACCAACCTCTTGCGCCTTCCCCTCTTAGACGAAGAAGAAGTATCTCCACTCTGGAAACTGCCCCCGCTCGAACTAGATGAGATAACAACACTACTCTGAGTAATGACTCCACTACACTCTATCATACTGTCACTGCTCAATAAACAAGAGTCTACCACAGTAATAAACTTCGAACGAAAAGAATTCCCCTCACTACCGAATAAACCATAACACAAACTTGCTTGCAGGCAAAGAAGTTTCACAGAATCCTTATTAAACACAACCAAACCCGAATCCAAGTCCCCTGTAATTATAAAGTCACTCCACTGACAATCTGAAACCGCATCAAAGTTCACTGAAACATTATCCACATCAGATAACTCACTGCCACATTTGGTTCTTTCCCATTTAAACCTTCCCACTCTAAAACCTCTCCTCGACAAAGAGTCATGTTTCTCCGACGTCCTCTTTGGAACAATAGCCTCCACCATCGTACCCATCTTGTCATCACCATCTTGGAGCAAATCAAAACTATTCGTGAGTAACACCTCCTTTGCCACAACCCATTGCTTTTCCACCACAGCTGACTCGTTAGCCACTTCATTCACATCAACTACCGGAATAAATTCCTCCGCAGCCTCTACGTCCGCAAGAACTTCAAAACTGTTCAACATTTCCACATCATTTTCCACTTCCCAAGCATCCGCCTTCTCTTCCTCAGTATTACAGCTAGAATTGCTCAACAAAACACCTTCATGACCAACAACTCCCGTAACATCATCAACCTCTAACATCACTACCTTCCCCTTATCAAACATACCACCAGTACACTCGTCAACACACACATTCCTGAACCCCATGCAAGCCAATACCACCGGGTCCATCATCATTGGATCATGATACAAGTCCTCGTATAACCCAACATCCTTAAACATTTCATCTTCACAACCAGTCTCCACTTTCTCTACCATGAATGTTTTATGCCCCGAGACCTCCACTGTATTGCATTTATCCAACGTGTTAACGTGTACATGAGCCACATTATCAGTAACAGCGTGGCTCTCTACGACATTGAATCTACTTATAATGGCAGAATTTAGTGCGTCGAAGTGTTCGAGAATTCTATCCATCAGCTTAAATGCCATTATATAATTATCAGCGTACTGATCCGAAAACAGTCTCCGTAGTTTAATCAAGTTCAAACTGAATGAAAAAGCATGCTCCTTTCTGTTCATTGACTTCGGAAGCGGAGGATAAACATTCCTCTGATCAATCTTCCTAGTCCACAGAATCTCATCCACCATCCCCTCTAGGTTCCAACCCAGCAACAAGATCAGGTATGCACCATCGGTTAGACAACCCTTAAAGTCATCAGCATATAATTCTAAGAGATCAGTTATAGTCAGACATATCTTCAAACAGTTCAAACGCATTATATCCCACACTGATTTTCCAGTAAAGCTCCTTGGACAACTGAATTTCCGATGTCCAATACCGCCACAATTATAGCATCTCAGTCCGTTCCTACAATCCTTTGCCATATGATCCGCTTCACCGCAACGATAACACACACTATCACCTTTCCTTCTGGTATGAGACTGTTTTGCCTTGGCCGAATCCCATTTTGGCATATTAAGCCTGGATTGTCTCACTACATCTGCAAAAGAACTATTAAAATAATGGTGCGAATGACTTACAGCACTGATTGGACCGTTCTGCGGAGCCTCACACTGCCTGAAGGTCAAATTTAATCTACCCCCGTTCATGTTAGTTCTGTTTCGAATCTCGACAGGGGCTGAATTGTTGAAGATCCCTGATATACCGTGGTAGATTCCTCTCGACTTGCCACCGAATAACAGAACGTCCCCAGATTCAAGGATAATATTTCTGATAGAGCTTCCTTCGTCTTTGTACACAAACTCCGCTGCGTCGCCAATTGAAATGGAGACTACAGGGAGACCAAGTGCCAAGCTTTCCTCACTTTCATCCTTATCCTGATGAATTCCCAATTTACCATCCCGATTATAGTAATTAATTATGCATACATCAGGTGTCATGAGAGGAAGTTCATCTGGATTGCCCCCTTTATCCACTAATACATTATGCGCCGAATACATTGAATCCCTTACCAGCCGTTTGAATTCTTCAGGGATTTTTGGGGGAAAAGATCCGTCATTTGTCCTCCTTTCCTCATAAATTTTCGATTGTGGGTTCCAATTTTTCCCCAGACACATCATAAACAAGTTTAACATTGCACCGTTCTCAAAGCATGGCTTATAGAATCCTCCAACCCCTGTGCCCAATAAATATATACGTTCATATGGCAAAGGATTATTTAAATAATTATTTATATTCTAACGACGATTCAAATAAATATATACGTTCGAATTCTATTCAAAATAAATTTCTCATAATAATTATTTAAAATAATTCCTTTTAAATATTCAAAATTCATTAAAATTGCCAAAATAAAAAATTTAAATTGGCTCGGATATCCGGGTTATTACAAACAATAAAATGTTTGATAGGTGATCCACATCAGGTAAAAGTTTTATATTAACCCTATGGATAAAACTACACAGTTTTAGAGAAAGGTTTATAATCACTCTGCGAAATAAAATTATAGGGTTAATAGTTATCCCACGGAATAAAACTAATAGTTATCCATGGAATAAAACTACAAGGTTCTAAGTTAACCTATGGGAAAAACTATGATATGTGCGAAGGGCTATCCATATCGATTAAACGGTTTATAGTTATCTTATGGAATAAAACTGCAAAGTTTATAGTTATCATGCAGAATGAAACCTCAAGTTTCTTATTTGACCTACGGAATAAAACTAAGGGGTGCATTGTAGCCCGCCAACATTCATTGAAGGGGTAACTTGATAAATTTATTGGGGGACAGTTAATCTAGAAGCCAAGGGAGGGTATCCAAACGTTGAACGATAGAATAGTTCGTATAAAAGAACTTGGAAACTAGAATGATACATATATAACTAGTAGGTTGAAGGGAATTTAAAGAAATTGTTAGGACAACTACACTATATAATGGAGGTATGGGGTATTCACTGCACGATTGCATATTGTATGCTCCATATCATATTGTATTGTCATTATTTTGTATTTTGCTAACCCTTTAAGTGCATATCATAGGATTAGTTATGTTATTGTAGTAGATACTAGTGAGAGGAAAACCCATCCCACGTTGCGGCGTGGCCTTACTAGATATCTTTTGAGAATCAGATAGAAAGGTTATTATTCACATTAGTCTTTTTGACTAACCCGTATTTTTTGTTCTTTCCCTTAAAATCTCAATACTCATTTGAGGTAGCTAGAGAGTTGAGGCTTTTCAGGTTATCTTCTTCGAATAAGGCTTCAGAGGCGAGCATGAGGCTATAACTATAAGAAATTTTCCATTGTGTTTACTTATCTTTAATGGATAAGTCTAAAGGTAAAGCTGTTTATTGCCTTTTACCTATACTCTGATCATTCAAACAGGCATCTTCATATGTCACTCTTCTATTTTTTAATATTTATATTTTCTATGTATGTGTTATGGAAAAAGGGTTATGTAATGAATATTTAATTAATGAATGTTTTCAAGCCTTTTTATATTCCTACGCTCTTTAATATTTTAATTTATTAACTCACTATTTCCTATCTTTGGAAGTTAATACTATAGATGATTACAACATCTGTAGCACTTAGTTTTAGGCCTTAGAAAATAGGGTGTTACACATAGGTATGTAAACGGGTCGGACCAGACGGAGGTGTATCCTAGACTCCTAGTCCTATCCTATAAAAGATTTGGACGGGTATGGATCGAACAAGCTTTAAGTTTAAGCACTGTTCGTATGAGCCAGATAATAGACGGACGATGTTTGAACAATAGAAAACATCAAAAAAAAAATGGACGGATTGGACGATACTTTATCCTAGTCATGTCCTATACGAGGATCATACAAACATAAACAAGACACCTTATAGCCTTGTACTAAGCCGGATAATGGACTGTCCTGTCCGATATACATCCCTAGTTACATAAGGCGTGACGACCTTGTAAAAAGAAAGGTCAATGCTTTTCCTCCAACACATGTCTTTCGATGAAGGACATGTTTTGCATAATCTAGTAATCCATGAGTCCAAGAGAAGTCCAATAAAGATTCATATTAAATCCAAAATCAAAAAACAAAAATCTGGAGAGTTACTATCGTGCTGGATCTACTTATAGACCATATCTATATTGCGAAGCCAAAGAAATCTCATGATCTCGCCGCATCATATTATAAGTGAAGTCCAAAAATCCTAGGTCACACTGGATCTAATTATAATGGGAAACTATGCTCGATATCTAAGAAATCCAAATCCAATAATTAAAAAATTCAATAAATCCAAAATTTAGAATATCTATAACCAAAATATGAGGTAGAAATCCAAAAATCCATAGCCTCTCTAAGCCCAACCGATCTGGGTATAATCCATACCTATAAAATCTGTTTGAGTGGCTTTGACAAATCTTGACGAAACGACCAAACCTTCCCATGTATAATCCATACTCGAGGACCGACCAAGTAGCCTTGCCAAGACCCGACAAGGTGACCGTGTTCTTTCCAAGCATAATCCGTATTGGGAAGTAGTTATTAAAGTTTTAAAATTCAACTTTTTGATTCCACACTTCACAAGCATAATCCACAGAAACGAAGTGATTTTATTGAAGTCTTAAAATCCTGAATTATTACAAAATCCAAAAGAAAACCAATGGACTATCATCGGGTATAGAGAATATCTGGGGACCAAATCCTAATCTCGTACATTGGTGGGTCGACTTAGCCCTTTTTTATAACAAATTTATTAACTTAATAGGTTGGATGGTTCATTGTCAGGTACGAAGCATGTGTAGGAACTAATTCCTAATCTCATAAGTAAATAAGCCAACTTAGCCATCCAAAATCAAAAATAGCGCAAGCTATGTCCTGGCTCGTTCCTATTCTACATATTAGACAGTTGTACCTATATTGCAGCTACAATCCTATTGATGATGCACCGTGTTAGCTCTCCACGTTTGACACGCTCCTATATCATGTCCCTAAGATTCCTGCACTCGTTTGTATTGTGACCATAAGGTTGTGGAACAAAATTTATTTACCAGATTCCCATTCCCATTCTGTAGGCTCCTTTCTGGGAAACTTTCTAAATGGCATAGCATCCTGAGTATTCAAATAAATCTCTTTTAGAGATACACTGGGATCCATATATACAGATAATTTATAGTCTCTCCAGTGTCGATTGTTCTTGTTGAATCTAGCAGAGGCTCTTCCATTGCATTTGTCCTTATCTTTTCCAAATCTGAACAACCCTCTGTCCTTAGCAGTGTTAGTCTCAAGTGTTTCCTTATTAACTCTCGCATCCTCCTATCATATAAATATACCTAGTTCATAATAAAATTCACCAAGGTCCCTTGGTGGTTCCCTTCCCAATGAAATCAAGTCTAAATTATCTAGAATGCCAGAAACAACAACCATGAAAACCATACATGGATCCGATCAGTCCGACAACACCATTGTTGAGACATCCTACCTCGAGAAAACCATCGAATCATATCTGTAATTTGATTTCCTTTGTTTAAAAGTTGTTGTCAATCACCTAAGCCAACAACAATGTCCATAGTGTCCAAACTAGCAGAGATAAGACTTTGATCCATGACGTCGGTATTTGGATTGACCGCGACCCAAGGAGTGAGGTTGGGTCTGAACCAAATTTTAGGAGCCAATGTGCTCTTGTACAATCCATTCCAGCCTTCTCTTATGTAGAATTTTCAGTACTAATATCCAAATCATGCAAAAATGAAGTGTCTCGAGCTATATCCTGGGCATCGAGGGGGGTTACCCCCAGTTTGAGTCATATCGACTCCGATCCGAGATGGATATGTACTAATCCGAGAAGATGGTGGGGCACCTGCTCCTGTTCCAAGTTTCATCTCCTACGCATTCTAGGTCTGGTTGCATCAGTTGTACCCCGGCCTCCTGGCCTTCCAAGTTGTTCCATCCGATTGAAAAAACTATCCATCATTTTCTCTTGTCGCTTGAGCAACCCCTCTTGTTGTTCCAAGCGAGATTCCAATTCCTTGATGACTCCAACATTTCTTCCTAAGTTATATGGATAGTGGGGTTTGCAGTGAAGGAAACCTCTTGACTTTCCTTTACCAAAGCCTTCATCCTGAGTATGAGTATCTATCTTCTTCCTTTTCACCATATCCAAATCCTTAAGCAAATCGAATCCAAAATCCAACATAAGCCCCCTTCAAGGCACGCCAAAATGTTAACGCTAAAATGTGGTCAATAATATCCAAATTGAGTCGATTTATGGATATCAACACAGATACAGAACATAGTACGCAAATAATGGTAAATCAAATCGTGCTCAGATTTACAGTGGTTCGACAATGTGCCTACATCCACTATGAGATAATCTATTATTTATACTGTTAGATTTTGATACAGTACTTTTTTTGGTTAGAGGAAAGTAGAAATAAGAATTAAGGTTTGGCAACGACAGAGTCGCTACATAAAGAGCTAAAGTAGAGCTAAATGATCCCTTACATAAGCTACCTAGTGTTGTATTTATTGTTGTACAAAAGCTCAGATTAGCCTAAATTCCAGGACTGAATATAATATCATGATGTTGAACAAACTAGTAAGCAGATGATCAGATAGGTTACCAAAATACCATTAGATCGGTATCGATCTAGAGTTCGGATCGGTACCAATTTGATTATGTCCCAACATGGTCGATCTCAACCTGATATAGGCGATTCCATCTATGTTTTGTACTAAGTCCTACCACTTTATACATCCAAAGTTGCATCCATGCTTTGTCAAAACTTGAAGTGCTTACTGATCCGGCCTTTGGTGCTATGATCGATCTGAATATCAGGCTTTTAGCCTATCCAACTGAAGGTCAAATGCAATGATTAATCTGGAGTATTGATCGGGTTAACCTGAGGCCGTATACAATACCAGCCCGAAGTGTGAGGCTCTGGCCGATCCGAGGCTAAGAGCAATGCTGATATGATCCAAGTGATGATGACTGATCCAAGGCCATAAAGATTGAACCGATCTAAGTTCTACCTCCTACAAATTTAAATTTACCTCCAATCCATTGCTTTATACATGTAATAACCTAAAATTTAAGTAATAACAATTATTTAATCAAATAATAGTATAAATTTACAAAATTATCCAAATTTGGTTACAAGAGTTACATCGTTGAGTCCGTGGAAATTTTATGGGCAATTTTTATACATCACTTGTCGAAATTCGAGTTTGTATGAAAAGTTATTAAAAAATTAAATGACTAAAGAAAAAATATGGCTCGTAGGGGTCGACTCCCATGGAAGTCGAGTTGACCTACAAAGATGCTTAGACCCAAAAATGTCTAGGTACGAGCCGATTATTTTAAGATTGTTTTTTGTGAAATCGAGAGTGTCTAATTCTGAAATGGGTGGTTGGATCTGGTCACGTGACATGGCTTATGGTCGTAGGTCTTTTCACTCACCTATAAATATGTCCTTAAGCCTAACTATTTCCTCACACTCAAAGATTCTCCTTCTAGGATCCCTTTTGACCGAGTAATGACCAAAACCTAAATACTTTCTAGGAGAAGGTTCTAAAAATAAAATTAGTAGAATGCCTAAGATCGGGGATTTGGGAGGACAATAGGCTTCTTTTGAGGATGACAGGTGAGTGATAGTTATTATTTAATTTTTTTAATAATTAAAATAATAAGGTTGCAAATAGTTGTAGTTTATAGTTTTCCTCAATATTTTAGTTACTTTTTATAAAGTTTATTTTCAATCTTTTACTTTGTAACTATTCATAATTTTCGGTTTATTTCAGCTATCTACCTTTCTTTTGTACATGTTAATATTTTTCTAAACGTTATTTTTGGAAAGGAATTTAATCCTTTTACTAACATGGGAAAAAATAAAAAGGGTGTAATTTTCAGGACATATGGATTAAATAGGAAAACATTAGATTTACTGAAAACATTGTAAAACATGTAATTTAAAATAAAAAGGTAATGATCTAAATTTATAGTAAAATGCTATGGAGCGTTTAGATCCATAATAAAAAGAAATTAGACTGAAAAAAGCAAGCTTTGGAAAATTTAGAAATAAATCATGGCATAAGTTATAATTCAAAATGAATAAAACCTATTATGATATTAGAACTTGTCTTGGAGAAAGTAAAATGTCACAGAAAGACTCAGATCATGAGGACTGAGCAAATAAATGAGACTTAGATTATGGGGACTTAGCAAATAAATAAAACTCAATCATATGGACCGAGTATGGCGAAATATGAAAACACAATCATATGGACCGAGTACTGGCGACATACCAATCAAAATGGAAGACTAATGATATCAGGTTATGGGGAGTGAGATTGGGTACATCCCACTTACTGGGGGTAAATAAGTGGTCAAAATGGGGGATGACAACTAGTGTGTACCAGCGATAACCCAGCACGCAGGATTTTATTAGGGTAAATAATTCTCTTTTGTGTCCATATGCTAGATAATGTCCATTTGGTGGAATCGTGGAGAAGTAATGATAAGGTATGGTTCCAGTTCAGTGTCTGAGCGGGTTTCCAACCATTATAAGAGGCATACTACCATGCTAGATTGGTGGTATCTAAGAAAAGCCAATCAATTTGCATAGAAATATGGATCAATCCTTAAAACACTACTATAGTAGGAATTATTATTCAAGCAATCAACTAGAATAAATTGAATATGCAAACAATCAACTTGAGTAGATCGATGATGCAAACAATCAACTTGAACAATCTAACTATCTCAAAAATCACCTTAAGTTGTGTACGGACACATAACCCTGGTAATACTAGAACTATTATTAAGTATATTATCTTTTAATTGCTTAAAATTTTTAGTAATCACTTCTATTCACCGGACTTTATGTCTAACCCACTCTCCTTTCTTTCTTTTTCCCTGTTACGCTCACAGGGCAGAGACTGATTGATTCAGGCAGCTTGGGAGGTTCATCCTGGAGATATTATATTTCTTTATATTGGTGTTCTTTCTTCTACTTTATGTATTTATATCTATGATGGTTTTTATTTGGCAATTGAGAGGGGATATGTTTTGTTTTTTTACTTTTCTCATACTCTAATATAGTATGAGCGGCTGAGATTATGTAAGACATTTGGTTGTTTCTTATCATGACTTATTTGGAATAAAATTTGCTTTTGTATAAGAAGCTGTTTTATTTTAAATATTTATGTTGTATTTATTTTCACATTTTACGGATCTTAGTCTCTGCGATTATTCCGTTATAACTCGATGCTCCAAATTTCTTAACATGACCGCTCTTGTGTGCATTAAGGTGTGAGGTGTGTCACATCTGGTAAGATTATAAGATTTCCTAAAAATTTGGTTTGTTAAAGAAATAAAGCACGTTCAAATAAAATGGATGTTCAATACAGAAGTGTTTTGAAAATAAATTAGTAGTTTTACATAAGTCCAATAAAACTTTCCCTTAATTATTTAGAATCTAAAATATCTACCTTTCTGTTGCATAAAATGGCAGGTGCACTTAATCTTCTAGAGGTTGACCCAATCCCTTCTTAGTTCTGTAAGTACCTCCAGGCTGCGGCATCGGCAAAACCACATGAGATGATGCAAGATCCAACACTAGCAAGTGGAGCCGCCACATATCTACTAGTGATAAATGATTTCTTCATGCTTTGCAAGGACTTTTCTAATTTAGGCGGTAGGCCTCTTTGGAGATTAAGACCTTTGTTGAGGCTCGAACTTAGTTGAGGTGTACTGAGAGAATTTTTGGTCTTATGAGACATGGAGACAAGAAGAGAGTTCAACTTGCCTCTTGGCAGCTTAAAGATGAGGTTTCTTATTGGTGAGAGGAGATAGAGGATGAGGCCGGAGAGCTAAGTTGGAAAGGTTTTCAAGAAAGCTTCGAAAGGAAATTTTTATCTGTTGGAAAGATTCATCAATCTGAATCAAGGAGACCTATCAATTGAGTATGCGAATAACTGAGCTCTTAGAGAAAAGCCTTGTCAGATGTTGTATCTCCAAGTGCGGGGACCAGACATCTTTTGCTACAAAGGTGGATGGTTCCCTCGGACTTTGTGTTTACTAATGGGAGTTAAATAAGCTCACTAGAAAGAACTGTTACTCATTCCCTTGGATAGACAATCTCTTTGACCAATTGGTAGGAGCTATGATATTCTCCCAATTAGATTTGGCCACTGGTTTTCATAAACTGAAGGTAGCAGAGGACAACATAGATAAAATGGCATTTCAAATGCCAGATGGATTCTTTGAGTGGTTGGTCTTGCCCTTCGAGCTGACAAAAGCTCCAACTACTTTGTGGGATTGATGAGTAGTGTTTTCCAAGATGTCCTTAATAAGTTTTTCCTGGTGTTTGTCGATGACATTCTTGTTTCCTTAAAGAACGAGGAGGAGCATGCCTTACACTTAGAGGTGGTTCTCCGCACTCTCCGAGTTAGGCTTAAGGCAAAGTTATCAAATAGAAATTTTAGCGTGAGGAGGTATGTTCTTGGGGCATATGGTTTCTAAAGAGGATTTGGCTATAGGTCCCACGAAGGTGGTGGCGGTAACAGAAAGGAAAACCCCTAATAAAACTACCAAAGTCCGAAGCTTTCTTGGGTTTGGCAGGTTACTATCAGAAACTTATTAAGGGTTTTGTAAAGGTTTCCACACAATCTGAAAGGACCCAAACTCGCCCTTGCGGGAAAGCACGAATTGAGTTGAGGACACGACAATTCAGAACACAAACAATAGAACATTTCATTGCTATTACAACAATTGCATCAGAGTACAAGAATATAACAGAGTATGAATACATAATATACAACTGAAAAATATCAGAGATTAAAATACATTATATAGCAGCGGAAAAATAATACATAACACAACTGACAGAAATACACGAATACAGAGCTTTTCGAATATAGTTCCAGCTGTAAACCAAAACTAATAGCTGCCCGTGTGGAAAATAGGGGCACCCAGAGTTTAGGTTAAAACAATAAACTCCGAGTCAGTCATGGGACAGGTGTGAGAAGTAAAATAGTTATCAACTTGATTTTAAAGTTAGGTGAATCAAAGGGACCACGCCGTATAATACGGAACGGGTTTACCCTCAAGAATACCAGTGCATGAAACAAATAGCGCAATGATAAAACAGAAAAATGAAGCTATTATAAGACTCACATCCCATCACACAATGCAACGTAAGCCGGAGGATAGATTTTTACCTTATAATAGCCAAATAATGCTTGATACATTTAAAACAAATCATTTGATATTACTATAAGTGTATGGTGTCAAAAACAACTTCAAATATAAATGTATCAATCATAGATGGCATGGTATCCCATGCTACTATGTCGCCACACTAGTTTTGCAATTAAAACCGAAATGTCATGTATTGGAAATTGGATTCCATCTATGAACCAAGGCAAGGGATCATCCTTCCGATTCAAGACAATCTAGCCTACCATGTCTCAGGATTCAGCCGCAACTGCACCTGGAGTGTCATGGTCGGTCTACACTTATGTTAGTGGATTATAATTCCTGAACAATGCGTTTCCTCGCCCTTTGGGGCGTAAATCTGGCCAGTACGTCGACCATGTCATCCATCGACCCCATAGTGACCGATATGTCTGAGGCGCCTCGCTATCCATCAAATAATACGCAACATCCACATGAGTAAAATGTCTGGGCTCCATACCATGACACCACTCCTAGCTAGAAAGAAACACATGTCCTCCCTGAGGTCCTCTCCCGTTTCTGGTTCACACCGGGTGTGAGGCTCGCGAATTAACATTATACACAAAACTATGCTATTTAAAGCCGTGCTTTGATCATCAACCACAAGGCCCTACCTTTCAACAAAAGCCTTGATCACTTGCATCTCAGCATGCCACACTGACAATTCATGCCATATGATTGGCATCTACCGATATATGACCTCTAAGCTTGTATGTCTCAGAGAAGGGTGTTAAGCAAGAGAATAAATTCTCCGCCACCAAACAAATATATATTTAATAGAAATCAATCACACAGAATAAAATCCAATGTCAGACAAACATCCATTTACAAGTTCGTTCTGGGTCTGAACGAAACTGGAGGCACCTTATTTCTCGTCCCATATGTCCAATACAAGAGAGAGGTCCTCGCATATCCAGTCTATCTCCAAGTACGTCTGGACGATCACCACTTATTACCTTGTCTCGGGTGTACAATCCAATCAAGACATCAGTAATCATCCAAAAGATGTGAAGATCTCTGGTCTTCAACCACCGTCTTCATCGTCGACTTAACGTCATATCAGTTATTCAATATGGGATAAACCCGGTCTTTCCAAATAACCCGCGTACCTTATAAACAAGTGCTATAAAAACACGATATACGTCTCATTCCAATTCAGAATATTCTTTTATTCAAATATTCTTTTCAGAATTTAAACCAAATTAAGGTTTTCCAAACTAGTCGGGATTAGCGAACCATACCGAAGTAATCATTTGTTTTATTTCCCAATCCCAACCTATTCATCCCACGGAGCAAAACTGGTAGCACTCCATATCTGACACCCACGGTGTTATCGGTAAAATTAATTACCATTTCACGTTCAAATCTAATTAAAGATTTAATTATCGCTTGGAGCAACACTGGTGATACTCCATTCTCGATCATTTCACAAATTTGATAATTTAAATTATCACATTCACATTTAAATCTAATTAAAGATTCATTAAAACTCCACTTAGTTTTAATCTCCAAAAATCATTATGTAATGATTATTCAAATTTAGGAAATAAATCCTATCTTTAACTGGGTTAAAGAACCAATGTCATTTAAAACATAGTTAACGATAAACGCAAAATCACATTCCATTAATTATGGAATCTTCACGGAAAACAGATCAATATATATAATCGATATAAACTTCCATATCCAACCAATAATATAAAGTGAATAACGGCAAAGCCTTTTAAATTGCATATATAGTAACAGTCTTCCTCCAATGAAGTTCACTTCGATTATTATCAAATCGAATTCCATTCCATTCCAATTTATTTTATTAAATTGGAAAACTTTACTTTGGAAAATTTCCATTAAATCTTGATGAGAAGATTTATAAGTTCCAAATCACATTTCACTGTTAATTGGGTTAAAGAACGAATGTCGTTAAAAACACAGTTCACGATAACCCAATTCACTTTCCATTTTATTCCAATTACTAAATATAACTGGAAACTCAAATAATCTTAATTAAAAGATTTATTCTTTTCGCACGTGATTTAAGAACAGTGTTATTGAAGACACCATTCACGATAAACCCAAAATCCAATTCTTTTATTCAATTCCAATTAAATATCAATTAATTGGAAAACTTCACTAAATCTTAATTAAAAGATTTATTCTTTCCTCAACTGGGTTTAAAAACAGTGTTATTTAAGACACTGTTCACGACAAACTCAAAATCCAATTTAATATTAAATACAAGGCTCTGAATTGAAATTATATCGGCTTATATTCAATATCAAATTCTGAGACTAACGGATATCGTATTGGGAATAACGATATATGTATCTTCTAAATTCCTATAACAATATCCGTATAACCACGGAATCCAATATCGAAATATTCCGAAGATTATTTCCATTCCAATTCCAATTTATTCATTGGAAAATTCTGGTTAGTTTTAAAAGCATTTCAAATCCAATTTATTTCTTTAAAAATATTGGATTATTATTCCAGTTAATAACTAGTTCATTTTGATAAAAATGTATTTTTACCTTTACAAACATGGAATTTTTCATCCAAATTCTTTCCAAATCATTTATTATGATTTTACACTAATTATTAGTATACTTAATAGTTTTATCAAGGCCCGTACAGTCGGTTTCTGGCCACCGAACTGCATCCATAGCGACCTTTTCCAAATTTGATTTGGACATAATTCCAAATCTAACTATTCAAATTTAAATCTCTTATATTCATTGGAAAGCTCTTTTCGATACGAACCCATCGGTTCTGGTTTTAGGAGAATCCGACAGTCGGATCTCCCGCAATGTCAATTCGAAATCAATGGTCCAAATTCACGAACGGTCGCTGCGCGGCTGTTCTATTCAGGCCATTATATTATATATATTATATAATATATGTTTCATTCAAAATGTATTTTATAAATTCGTTTTAAAATCGATTCCCACTTTCATTTAAATTTTAAATCAAAATTGAATACCCTTTATCATTATAATATTTGAATGATAATATTTTCAAAATATCAGATTTTGAAATAATTTCCTTTTCGATATCCATTATAAAAATGAATAAAATCGATATAAATATCGTTCGCGTCAAAATAGCGCATATCTAGTCTATATGGCTTCACACATTTCAATGTTTTCTTATCCATCCAAAATCAGACATCAAATTCACATTTTAATCCTTTACTGAATATTATTTTAAAATATTCGTTATTTTAAAATATTCTTTCTTTTAAAATATTCGTTATTTCAGAATTGGAATCAGACACGGTCAATTGCCATATAATGTTATTTATATGGATTTCATACACACATGTACACAACAATAATGATACATAGTCAACCATCATCTAGAGTGCATTACACGACTGCATAAGCATTAAAAATAAATAATTAACGCTTGCAATAGTCTGTGAACCAATCGATTGACATACAACTAAACAATTGGGATCAGTGTACGCCAAATATCATCCCAATACCCGTGTGGGGTTTCAACCAACAAATACTGAATATTATTTATGCAGTTGGGCGATGTGTAAAATTTATCGTCCCAATCAATGTCAGTTAAATGGGTGTACATAAACAAATCGTCCGATTTGTAAATGAATATTTATTTTCATTTCAACAGAATTTTATATAGCGTATACAAATAATTTATACAACGCATATATATACATATTTTATTTACTCCATTTCAATATCACAATCACAATACACAATATTGTAAATTCAAACAAACATCAATGGTTTGTACAATAAATGGTGTGTTAACATCCATGGTTTGTGCAATAAATGGTGTTCGGGCTACTAAACCCCGTCTGCAACCTAAAATATATTTAACTGCAAAATAATTTGAGTGAGAAAGAGTTCTCACATTGGGTTCCATCCGTCAGTGTTTATTTCTGAATTTCTGGTATGGTTCGGGTTTGAATTTACCTGAAATTATAATGTGCTCCGTTTCTGTCCCAGTCAGTCTCATGTTGCAGAGCTCGTCGAGATGAGTCCAACGCATTTTGAATCGTCAAGTTCGGACCTCGTATGTAAGAGATATCATTATTTATACGTTGATGAAATTATTTATAAATTAAATATAAGTAACTAAAATTAATTACACTATCTTCTCCTTTAACAATATTTAAAAGTATGTTGCATAATCTTCATCTTCCTAGAAGGAGACAAGCCGCTGAAACCCATAGACTTTGCAACATAGGGCTCCAATTTGCGCACCAACCAAGCCGACGGACGTCCATCAGAACTCGCCACGACGACCGGCGCTGCACCCCGTTCCCGCGCCTCCATCCTTGCCCAGCTCGTGGGCCCCACCTGACCGCAATTCAAAGCAAAACGGCGGCGGTTCCCGGTGTTAAATCGAGCATCATGCTCCTCCATTTCAGATCATGCCTATACCAAATTAAAGCTCTCTCCTAGTACTCCCATTTTCGTTCATAAATCCCCTTCTAATTCGCGATGTGGTGGAAGGAATTTATGAATTTCGTTTCGAACGATATGGGCTGTTTGTTGATGAGTAGTGGCGACTGGGTTTAGTGATGATAGGGCTAGGGTTTCCCTCGTTTATAGATAATTTTATTATTATTTTATTATATTAAATTCAATCTTTACTTGTTTAATACCCCGAACTCCAAATCAAATGCAACGACTGTCGGTCCTAGCTAAATTCCTCCATTCTAGACACAATAGGATATGTTTAGTAAGCCAATTCGACTATTTCAATCAGTTTGTATCTAAATTAGAATATAGATCAATATATATTGAATTTGAATGCACATTTTAATTTACCGGGGCCACATACTGACTTGAAAAATTCCAAAAAATTAAATCTAGCAATGTTTTGACGATACGGTCCTAACAAAACTAATTTCATTGAATTTGGAGACCGTTTGAAAAATGGTCATTTTCTGGTCGATCTAATTCAACCTAAAACTGTCAAAACACATTTAAACTCGCCACGCTCACATATTAATTCCAAAAATTATGAAAATTGGAATCTAGCAATAATTTGACATTCTGGATCCAACAAAAGTTGTTTCGTCGAAAACAGAGGTCGTTTGCAAAATGGCTATCTACGGGCTTATATTATATTAAAATATATATAAATTCCATAACGACTATTTTAAATTTTAAACTGGACATAACTTTAAATTTATATCATGAAATATCAGTTTTTCACATTTGTTAGAAAGATATAGCTAAACAGATTCTAACGTTTCTTGTTTTACTGAAATCCGATTTATTTTGAATTTTGCACATTCATTTGAAATTTAAAATCGAGTTTTCAAACTACCTTCAGGCTCGTTTTATAATTAAACTAAATTTATTCATTCTAACTTCATTTAAAATAATTTTTTTGTCATTATTATTTTAATTAAATCATTTTAAATATTCAAAATCTATTAAAATTACTAAAATAAAAATTTTAAATTGGTTTTGAAATTCCTGGTTGTTACAATCTCCACCACTTAAAATCTTTTCGTCCTTGAAAAGGAACGGAGCTGAAAGTTGTTTAACCAACCAACTCAATTTTCATTCCGGCTTTCATTCTTCAACTTTTCAATTTCTAAGAATTTTCAAATTCTTCAAAAATTTGGCTAAAACCCTACATTTTCGAAAAATTTCGCCATAACCTCCTTTGTACGGCCTGATCGGTAAAACCCAAACTAGCCTCACAGGGCCCTTATCAATCCAAAAGAAAAGGAAAAGGCCAAGCGGCTAGCCAATCGGCTCATAAAATCATCAAAACCCAAGAAATATAGTAAACATGTACCTATTTGTCGGGCATACAATTTTATTCCTCTTCTTAGCTTCCATGCTATGACCTATTCAATGTATATACATGTACTTATATGCGATTTCAATCAATTTTCAATTCAGTTCAATATTTGACTTGGTTTGGCTTGACTCAGCTTTCGTTTTCATATTGGTTAAATTAATTATTATTCCAATATTTTTATTAGTTAAACTAATAATCAAACATCACAACCAGCAATCAATTAGTTAATTAGCTTTTCAAACATATAACTTTAATGTATTCTCAAAAGTCATATTTTTAGTGCCAAATCACAACAATAAATTCTAACTAAGTTTGGTTCTCACACCAGTCAATTGGAATTATGTAGAAATCCCACTTTCGAAACTCGAACATAAATTCTGATGATGAGATCTCAATCATAAGAATCATCTCCGAGTGACTAGAGTGTGATTCTATATCTATATAGTATTTGAGGCTTTGAATATACATCTCGTCAGGCATATACTCGAAATCTTCCTATACTAGATTGTCCAAATTCAATTTAAAATAAAATATTCAAATACAAATAATTGATATAAAATTTTAAAACTAAAATTGATTTTAAAAATAACACTCTTCACACTCGTTCTAGGATACTACTGATCCTATCTCTAACGAGTCACTCTTATTGGATATTACAAATCCAATCTCTGATGAATTATTTTGTTCGGTTCTAATGTGTCTTGTTCTCGAGCTCTGATACCAAACTAAAGCAACCCAAATTCTCCCTTACGGGAAAGCCCAGATTGAGTTGAGAACACGACAAATCAAAACACAAACAATAGAACATTTCATTGTTGTTACGACAATTACATCAGAGTACAAGAATATAATAGAGTATGAATACATAATATACAGCAGAAAATATCAGAGATTAAAATACATTATATAGAAGTGGAAAAATAATACATAACGCAACTGAAAGAAATACACAGATACAGATCTTTCCGAATATAGTTCCAGCTATAAACCAGGATCCTGTAAAGTAAAAATCTACAAAACCAAAACTACTAGCTGCCCGTGTGGAAAATAGGGGAACCCAGAGTTTAGGTTAAAACAATAAACTCCGAGTCAGTCATGGGACTGGTGTGAGAACTAAAACAGTTATTAACTTGACTTTAAAGTAAGGTAAATCAAAGGACCAGGCCGTATAACACGGAACAGGTTTACTCCCAAGAATACCAGTGCATGAAACAAACAACGCAATGCTAAAAATAGAAAAATGAAGCTATTATAAGACTCACGTCCCATCACACAATGCAACGCAAGCCAAAGGATAGAGTTTTACCTTATAATAGCCAAATAATGCTTGATACGTTTAAAACAAATTATTTGATATTATTATAAGTGTATAGTGTCAAAAACAACTTCAAATATAAATATATCAATCATAGACGGCATAGTATCCCATGCTACTATGTCGCCGTACTAGTTATGCAATTAAAACTGAAATGTCATGTATTGGAAATTGGATTCCATCTATGAACCAAGACAAGGGATCGTCCTTCCGATTCGAGACAATCTAGCCTACCATATCTCAGGATTCATCCGCAACTGCACCTGGAGCGTCAGGGCTAGTCCACACTTACGTTAGTGGATTATAATTCCTAAACAGTGTGTTTCCCCTCTCTATGGGGCGTAAATCTGGTCAGTATGTCGACCATGTCATCCATCGACCCCGTAGTGACCGACATATTGAGGTGTCTCGCTATCCGTCAAATAATATGCAACATCCACATGAGTAAAATGTATGGGCTCCATACCATGACACCACTCCTTGTTAGAAAGAAATGCATGTCCTCCCTGAGGTCCTCTCCCGTTTCTGGTTCACACCGAGGTGTGAGGCTCGCAATTAACGCTATACAAAAAGCTATGCTATTCAAAGCTGTGCTTTAATCATCAACCACAAGGCCCTGCTTTTCAACGAAAACCTTGATCACTTGCATCTCAACATGCCACACTGACAATTCACGCCATGCGACTGACGTCTATCGATATTTAACTTCTAAGCACGTACGTCTCACAGAAGGGTGTTAAGCAAGAGAATAAATTCTCCACCACCAAACAGATATATTTAATAGAAATCAATCACAGAGAATAAAATCCAATGTCAGACACACATCCATTTACAAGTTCGTTATGGGTTTGAACAAAACCGCAGGCGCCTTATTCCTCGTCCCGTATGTCCAATACAGGAGAGAGGTCCTCGCATATCCAGTCGATCTCTAAGTACGTCTGGACGATCACCACTTATTACCTTATATCGGATGTATAGCCCAATCAAGACATCAGTAATCATCCAAACGATGTGAGGATCTCCGGTCTTCAACCACCGTCTTCATCGTCGACTTATCATCGTATCAGTTATTTAGAATGGGATAAACCCGGTCTTTCCGAATAACCTGTGTATCTTATAAACAAGTGCTATAAAAAATAACATACGCCTCATTCCAATTCAGAATATTCTTTTATTCAAATATTTTTCACAATTTAAACCAAATTAAGGTTTTCCAAACTAGCCGGGATTAGCGAACCATGCCGAAATAATCATTTGTTTTATTTTCCAATCCCAACCTATCCATCCCATGGAGCAAAACTGGTAGCACTCCATATCTAACGCCCACAGTGTTATTGATAAAATAAATTACCATTTCACGTTCAAATCTAATTAAAGATTTAACTATTGCTTGGAGCAAAACTGGTGATACTCCATTCTCGATCATTCACAAATTTGATAATTTAAATTATCACATTAACATTTCAATCTAATTAAAGATCCATTAAACCTCCACTTAGTTTTAATCTCCAAAAATCATTATGTAATGATTATTCAAATTTAGGAAATAAATCCTATCTTTAACTGGGTTAAAGAACCAATGTCATTTAAAACACAGTTCACGATTAACCTAAAATCACATTCCATTAATTATGGAATTTTTACGGAAAACAGATCAATATATATAATCGGTATAAACTTCCATATCCAACCAATAATATAAATGGAATAACAACAAAGCCTTTCAAATTCCATATATAGTAACAGTCTTCCTCCATAGAAGTTCACTTCGATTATTACCAAATCGAATTCCATTCCATTACAATTTATTTTATTAAACTGGACAACTTTACTTTGGAAAGTTTCCATTAAATCTTAATGAGAAGATTTATAAATTCCAAATCACATTTCACTGTTAATTGGGTTAAAGAAAGAATGTCGTTAAAAACACAGTTCACGATAACCCAATTCACATTCCATTTTTATTCCAACTACTAAATATAACTGGAAATTAAATAATCTTAATTAAAATATTTATTCTTTTCACACGGGGTTTAAGAACAGTGTTATTGAAGACACCATTCACGAAAAACCAAAAATCCAATTCTTTTATTCAATTCCAATTAAATATCTATTAATTGGAAAACTTCACTAAATCTTAATTAAAAGATTTATTCTTTCCTCAACTGGGTTTAAGAACAGTGTTATTTAAGACACCGTTCATGACAAACTCAAAATCCAATTTAATATTAAATACAAGGCTCTAAATAGAAATTATATCGACTTATATTCAATATCAAAATTTGAAACTAACGAATATCGTATTGGGAATAATGATATTTGTATCTTCCAAATTTCCATAACAATATCCGTATAACCATGGAGTCCAATATCGAAACATTCTGAAGATTATTTCCATTCCAATTTATTCATTGGAAAATTCTAGTTATTTTTAAAACCATTTCAAATCCAATTTATTTCTTTAAAAATATTGGATTATTATTCTAGTTAATAACTAGTTCATTTTGATCAAAATATATTTTTATCTTTACAAATGTGGAATTTTTCATCCAAATTCTTTCCAAATCATTTATTATGATTTTACACAAATTATTAGTATTTTTAATAATTTTATCTAGGCCCGTACAGTCGGTTTCCAATAGCGGCCATCGAACTGCATCCATAGCGACCTTTTTCAAAATTGATTTGGACATAATTCCAAATCCAACCATTCAAATTTAAATCTCTTATACTCATTGGAAAGCTCTTTTCGATACGAACCCATTGGTTCTGGTTTTCGGAGAATCCGACGGTCGGATCTCTCGCAATGTCAATTCAAAGTCAATAGTCGAAATTCGCGAACGGTCGCTGCGTGGAACGTTCTATTCAGGCCATTATATTATATATTTATATATATAATATATATATATATATATATATATCATTCAAAACGTATTTTATAAATTCGTTTTAAAATTGATTCCTACTTCCATTTCAATTTTAAATCAAAATTGAATACTCTTTATCATTGTAATATTTAAATGATAATATTTTACAAATACCAGATTTTGAAATAATTTCCTTTTCGATATTCATTATAAAAATGAATAAAATCGATATAAATATCGTTCGTGTCAAAATAACGCATATCTAGCCTATACGGCTTCACACATTCTAATATTTTCTTGTCCGTCCAAAATCGGACATCAAATTCCCATTTTAATCCTTTACTGAATATTATTTTAAATTATTCGTTATTTTAAAATATTCTTTCTTTTAAAATATTAGTTATTTCTGAATTGGAATCAGACACGGTCAATTACCGTATAATGTTATTTATATGGATTTCATACACACATGTACATAAAAATAATTATACATAGTTAACCATCATCCAGAGTGCATTACACAACTGCATAAGGACTAAATATAAATAATTAACGCTTACAACAATCTGACAACCAATCGATTGACATACAACTAAACAACTGGGATTAGTGTACGCCAAATATCATCCCAATACCCGTGTGGGGTTTCAACCAACAAATACTGAATATTATTTGTGCAGTTCGGTGATGTGTAAAATTTATCATCCCAATCATTGTTAGTTAAATGAGTGTACATATACAAATCATCCGATTTGTAAATGAATATTTATTTTCATTTCAGGAGAATTTTATACAGCGTATATAAATAATTTATACAACACATACATATACATATTTTATTTACTCTATTTCAGTATCACAATCACAATACAGTCGATTCAAATAAACATCCATGATTTGTACAATAAATAGTGTCGGGGGCTACTAAACCCCGTTTGCAACCTAAAATATATTTAAATGTAAGATAATTTGAGTGAGAAAGAGTTCTTACATTGGGTTCCACACCATCGGTGTTTATTTCTGAATTTCTAGTATGGTTTGGGTTTGAATTTGCTTGAAATTCTAACGTGCTCCGTTTCTGTCCCAGTCAGTCTCATGTTGCAGAACTCGAGATGAGTCCAACGTATTTTGAATCGTCCAGTTCGGACCTCGTAGTAAGAGATATCATTATTTATAAATTAAATATAAGTAATTAAAATTAATTACACTATTTTCTCCTTTAACAATGTTTAAAAATACGTTGCTTAATCTTCATCTTCCTGGAAGGACACAAGCCGCTGAAACCCATGGCCATTTTCTGGTCAATCCAATTAAAATTGAAACCGTCAAAATATATTTAAACTCGTCACGCTCACATATTAATTCCAAAAATTATGAAAATTGGAATCTAGCAATAATTTGACATTCCGGATCCAACAAAAGTGGTTTCGTCGAAAACGGAGGTCGTTTGAAAATTGGCTATTTTTACGGGCTTATATTATATTAAAAATATATAAATTCCATAGCGACTATTTTAAATTTTAAACTGGAGATATAGCTAAATAGATCCTAACGTTTTTTGTTTTACCGAAATCCAATTTATTTTGAATTATGTACGTTCATTTGAAATTTAAAATTGAATTTTAAAACTACCACGCCATTTCAGGCTCGTTTTATAATTAAAATAAATGTATCCATTCTAACTTCATTTAAAATATATTTTTAGTCATTATTATTTAAAATAAATCACTTTAAATATTCAAAATCCATTAAAATAACTAAAATAAAAATTTTAAATTGGTTCTGAAATCCCGAGTTGTTACACCATTGACTCATCTAACCAAGAAGAACCTAGCATTCATGTATAACGAAGATTGTGAAGGTTCATTCTGAAGGCTTACAAGGGCCTTTATCAGTGCACAGTGTTAGTACTCCCAGATGGTACAAAGTCTTTTACAATCTACATTGATACATGTGGTACTAGCCTAGGAGCAATTTTGATGCAAGAAGAGATGGTTATGACCCACGAAAGGAACTACTCTACCCACTACTTCGAATTAGTGATTATTGTATTTGCAATCAAGTCTTTGAGGTACTATCTTCTTAGTGAGAGGTTCGAGTTATCGTGGATAACAAGTCAATGAAATACCTATTTTCTCAAAAGGAACAAAATTTGAGACGTGTAACAACCTAAATTTTAACAAACATTAATTAATCAATTAATGAATTAATCAATTGAATAACAAGTTGAAAAATAATGGGAATTGGCCAACGGGGTTTACGCTATTGTCCCGTTATGATTTTATGGTTCAAATAGATATTTGATTTGCATAAAACAAACTTAAAACGAAAAATTTACGACAAATGAAAGTTTGATATTAAAGTTCATAATTTAATAAACAAACATATATATTTAACTATGCATTGGAACTGGGATGACCTTGTCCCAAGTCGGGTTGGCATAGGGTCGACTCAGGCCATACATCGGTCAACCCAGGCCACACATCAGTCGACTCCTGTGTCGACCCACCTGGGTGATGGGCCGACCTAGTGTGTGGCTAGGCACAATTTCGTGCCTAGCATGAAATCAGAGTATTCTAGATGTTTTAGGGCTTTTTTTGCATAGACATTTGAGGTTAATAATATTATATCTAATGGCCAAGGATTTCCTACTTTTACTATAAATAAGCCTTTAATACTCCTCCATTCCACATAGCTCCTTTCTTCATTCCTATGCCTCCTCTACACCAATTTTTCCTTCAAATATAAATAGATTCTTTAGAATAAAATTGTTTGTACACAAATTCTGGAGGGAGGATTATTTATATTCTCGAGATTTCTACCGGGACCATTGGAAAAGCTAATTTTGGTGAGATCGTCATGATTCTTAGATTTATGATAAGTTAAAGAAAAATTTATATAATAGTAGCTGTAGATGTTCCAGATCTGAATTATCAATAGTTTATTTTAAGATTATGTGGTTTACAATTTATTTAAAGACTCGATTTGTTTATATTTCCTTTCTATAAATCTTTCTGTCTTTTTCTACAGTTTCCATTCAATTTACTATAAATTGTTATGTTCAGATTTCTTTTCCCTTTTCTAGTTTCTAATTTTGCAATTCGTTTGGGTTATGCCTAAATATGCCTAAAAGGCATAGGAATTCAATTGAATTAGGCATAGATCTGTATGCCTAATAGTCTATGATAGATTACTAGTCTTTTTCTTTTATTCTACGCTTCGATTGGGGTAAAACTAATTGAATTAAAATAATCAATTTGAGGCTAAATTGGATATGTTGAAAACTATAACTAAGAAAAAGGGAATACTTGGATTAAATCTAACTTGAGCTGTGTAAATGCCTATTGAGTAGATAATGACAGAAATTGGGCTGTAATCGGTAAATTGCATAAATATTATAATTAGAAAATCACAATAAACACATATGGTTTATTGCAAATTATGATAGTAAGTGGTTGAAAAGAGACGGTTAGGCTTTAGCGTGGAGATATTGATTTAAGTTACGAGCAAGTAGGCTTTAATATGAAAATATTGACTTAAGTTACGAGCAAGTAGGCTTAAATATGAACACTCTGATTTACAATGGTAGGTAAATTATAAGCCTAGAAACTTAAATGCCATAGTTAGGCCTTAATGTGAACATATTGATTTACAATGGGTGGGTAAATTACAAGCCTAAAATTATGGCGCTAGGCTTTAACATGAACATATTAACTTATAGAGATAAGTTACAAGCCTAGAAAAATTTGTGTGGGGGCCAAATCAAGGGTGGGGATTTGAGCCAAGTTATTTGTTGGTTGGGTTCTATTCCATGCATCATACCCTTCTATCATTTTCGGTCTCAAATAGGAGGCAACAACATGTATGTTGGTCCAAATAGGTGTAACATCCAAGATTTTTTAGCCTAATTTAATTTAAAATAATTCAAAAGATTTGAATTAGTAATTATGATTTCAAAGATATGATAAGTTAAATTTGATATTAAGATTAAATTTTGTCAAAATTATAGAAATTAACAAATTTGTCAAAAGCGGATTTTTGTCAAAAAATGATTTTATAACTTATCGACTTGAATGTAAATTCAATTTGTATTTTTGAAATTGATGTAATATAGCTGTTTAAAACTGTAAAATTTATTTTAATGGGTAAGAAAAGTTATTTGAGAATATAAAATATATTGACAAAATATGTCAACTTTTGTCAAAACCGAGTTTTGTCAAATATTAAAATCTCATCAAAAGTGAGATTTAATAACTTGACAAATTCAAGTTGATTTATACATTTGAAAATTTTGATTTAATAATGTTAAGTTGGATTTTGAACTCAGCTTAATATTTGGTCAAAACTATAAAATAAAGTGGTGGAATATGTGACAAAAATGTAACGTTTTTTGTCAAAATGAAATGTCTAAATTCGCGTTAACAAAACTATTTTGATATGATCATTTCAATATAAATTAGTGAATACAATAAATTTTATTTGATTTCTTAAGTAAATGAAGATCGTCATATTTTTTCAACAAAAGTCGTCGAATTTTAACCGGTTTGTCGTCGGTTGTTGAAACGGTTAAACGATGACTTGGGTTTTGATTTATAGCAACATATGTAAGTGTAGCTAAATTGAAACACTTTGGAAATATGAAAAAAGTGTCACAAAAGCTTAGGAATAAACCATGTTCCTAAGATGTTAGCCTACTATGTGATTAGGCTGCACAAAGATAAGAGATTATTTTACAAATAGGTTCAAAAGGAGGGATGAGCACCACGAAGTTGGTTCGGTTCGGAGACCCTCGAACCGATCCCTTTTACTTTAAAGCAAGCAGCTCAGGAAATGATGGATAGAGAGCATACCCAGATCGGAACAACTTCTTCCGATCCGAACCTTCATCAATTATCCAATCTGAACCACAACGCCACACCAACAATGCATTATTCCCTGAAAATTCAGAGCGGTTAGGAACCCATTTCCCCACGTTTGCTCACGAAGGATATGCCCCGACAACATCTCAGGGCTCCTCATTTCGAACCGAACGGGATGGCTGCCACGTGTACCCAAACCGAAGGCCCTCCAGAGGAATTTTCTGCCTATAAATACATCACCAAGCCTCGTTTGAAGAGATCTTTTGGCAAATTCTTGGCTCTAACTTTCATTACATCTGAATTTCATCAATTTATTCCTCTGCCTATAAATACACCACCAAGCCTCATTTGAAAAGATCATTTGGTAAATTCTTGGCTCTAACTTTCATTAAATCTGAATTTCATCACTTTATTTAGATCATCATCATCAACCTTTGAGGAATATTTCAACAAGCACTGAGTGACATTATTCATCGTATAAGTTTGAGTGAAAACAATCATTGTATTTGTACCCCAATCATCAATCAACAAAGTATAAAGTGGACGTAGGCTCTTTAACGTTGAACCACTATAAATCGTGTGTTTCTCTTTATTTACCTATTTTGGTTTCTTTAGATTATCATTAATTTGGGTGTTAGAACCATTTTCGGATCTAACATTTTGGTGCTTTCACTGAGAACGTTTTGAATTCTCTACATCTTGGGCTACCATTCTACTATTTGGGTGTATATCCGAAGAAATAATCCATACAGTCGATATCTCTAACATTCTCTTCAAAAACGGTCTCGACAAATTGGATAGTATGACCAAAGGAAAAGGAAAAGAAGTGCAAAATGCGCAGGAAAGTGAAATGGTTGAGGATTAGCAAGCTATGATTGTTACAAGATCAAGGGGACAAAGTTGAGGAGCTACCCGATCTGGCCGGACATCTCCGAACCGGTCTGATCACCAAGCCCCGAAAAGACCCGGTAATGCCACCCCGATCCGATATGGTTCCCTAAATGCTGTTGCTTGCTCCCCTTCGATCTGAACCACAGGAACGACTTCGGGCTGATCCGAACCGAATGCAGATGAGGCTGGAAACTCTACTCGAGGCCCTACAAATGCTCCGATACCAGTCGTGGCAACTGATGATCAACATACGCCTTTTGTACTCATCACACGCAGAGAATTTTCGTGCTTGCTTGATATGCTTGAGAGAACTAGAGCTTCTTTGGAGGATCACAAACGCAATAGTGTTCTCATGAGGGAGAATATGAGAGTTATGAACGAAGAAATAAGCAAACTTCGCAGACAAAGAGTGTTCTCTCCGATACATCGTCCTGCAATGGATCATTCATCATCTTCTGATGAAGAGCGCCCACATGAAAGGAGGTCGTACGAAAGGCCCGAGAATCTGGACCAGGGACATTCGGATCATTGGGATCCCGTGAAGATGCGACTCGCATTCTAGGACCCAACGATCCGAGTTTGAGGGAACCAATGTTGTTACCAATGCGCGGATCACATGTTCTTCCCAGAGATCTGAATATCACTAATCCCACTCAGGGGCAACTCCTTCAGCCTGTTCGTCTTGTGAAAGAGCAGGACCGCAGGAAGCGAGGAGGTTCAGCTACCAATCGAAACCAAAGGGCGCCGCCCGAAGTAGACACTAGGCGTGTTAAAAGAGACATAAGCATGGATCTTGCACCGGCTTTGACCAACGCGGAAGTAGAAGCGATGGTGTGTTAAATCATGGCTGATAGTCATCGATATACCAATGAAGATTGGGGTATTGATTGCAGTCACACTCCATTCACCGATGACATCCTGAATTTCCAATTCCCTCGACGGTTCAATCTACGACAAATGGATCGATATGTCAGGAGAACAGATCTGAAACAACACCTGATGAGGAATGCGTGGTATATGAAAGTCGCAGTCGCGCCTGACGCTGTAAAATGTAAAGCCTTCCAGTAGCTAGAAGATGTTGCACTAATGTGGTTTACTCGACTTCCTCCACGATCGGTGTCGAGCTTTAAAGCACTAAGCGAGCGTTTTATGAATCAGTTCCGACTCCATGCCCGGAAGGCTAAAAGTGTTATTGAACTGTCCATGATCAAACAGGTCCCCGGAAAATCTGTAAAGTCGTCCTAGGACTGCTTCAACTTAGCAGTTACCGAAGTAAGCAATCCCTACAAACCAACCATTTTGGTGGCCTTAATAGATGGGGTCGATCCAGATACTGAATTCGGAGCTTATTTAGCTGGAAAGCCACCGTTGACTAGGGAGGCATTCTACAAAAAGACAAATATTCGTCTATGGTGAGAAGAGATATATGCTAATCGAAAGAGAAAGTCCGATGGAGCCTCAAGAGAAGATATCCAAAGTAATGTTGCTGTTAAACAGTCCAGCGATAATTCGAGGAAGGTTGAAGTAAACGTTGGCAACAAAAATGAAGGAATCAGCAACAGGAATGGAAATGGCAATAAAAGAAATAGGAACCAAGGAAATAGCTCTAGAAAAATACCTCGATTCCAAACTTTTGAGAACTACACACCGTTGAACGATACGTTGGAAAACATCTACCTGGATACTTACCACGTCTTGCAATATAAGAAGCCTCCGCCCTGAGACTCCACGGAGAAGGAGCTAGCGACTGGAAAATTATGTCTGTTTCATGGAAACCACGGTCACTCTATTAATGAGTGTCGGCATTTGAGAGATGTTGCTGAAAAGCTACTATGGGAAGGAAAGTTATATGAATACAAGGTTTCCCCAAGAGATAGGGGCCAAGAAGGGCCGACCCCGAATCAAAATCAGCCTGCTCCTAAACCCACAGCTCAACAAAAAGGTAAAGGAATTATCATTAACACTATAGTAGGGGGTCCCGATCCAGCTGGCCATAGCTACAGGGCAATGGACCAGTATGTGAATGCAGCTAAGCACCTTGAAGTAGGGGAATGTAGTAACTTGAGGACACAGCTCCAGTGAAGCAACAGAAAACGATGTCAGATGATGTCATATTTCGTGATAGAGATGATACTGGAGTTCAATCGCCCACCGAAGACCCATTGGTGATCACTACCACTATCGGTCCAGCTCTAGTTCATAAGGTATTAGTGGATAATGGGAGTTCGGTTAATATTCTCTTTAAAAAAGCATTCGATCAGATGAAACTCAAAGCGAAAGACTTGAAGCCTTGTGAGGGATGGATACACGACTTCAATGGGGCATCGACAGCTCCAATGGGATATGTAGAATTGTCAGTGACATTGGGACAAGGAGACCGCCGGAGAGCGAGAATTCTCCTATTTGTAGTTCTAGATATCGACTCACCCTATAACGCCTTCTTGGTCCGACCAGCCCTCGCAGAATTCAGGGCCTGCGTCGCGCCTTGGTGCATGTTGTTGAAATTACCAACCGGGGCAGGAGTGGGAGTAATGAGAGGTGATCAAGTCACCGAACGAGCCTGCTACATGGCAGAACTGAAGATGTTGCTAAAAGGATTAAGCATCAAAACTAAAGGTACCTCCTCCCCTATAAGGGAGGGTTCAACATAGCAATTAAAGTGACCGACCCTGAGGGAATCGCCCAGAGAACTGCCCGAGGACATAGATCCCAGAGAGGATGGAGAGCCTGGGAACAGGAAGGCGACCCCCAATGAAATAACCAATGATATATCCATTGACGATGTTGATTCGACAAAGATTTTAAAGATTGGATCCCAGCTGGATCCTTTTCAAGCAAAGGAATCAACTAACTTTTTAAAGGCAAATTTGGATGTGTTTACCTGGACCCATGCTGATATGTGTAGGATACCCCCTCTGTATGAGCCACTCATTGGGTATCAACTGAGAACATCCACCCGTTAAACAGAAGAGACGTATGTTGGGCCAAGAGAGGTCAGTAGCCTAAAAGGAAGAAGTGGAGAAGTTGAAAGATAACGAGTTCATTAGAGATTCGACGTATCCCGACTGGATATCGAATCTTGTCTTGGTCAAGAAATCAAATGGGAAATGGTGAACGTACATTGATTTTTCAGATTTGAACAAGGCTTGTCCAAAAATAACTTCCCCACTTCCTAGGATCGACCAGTTGGTGGACTCAACAGCCGGACACGAACTTCTCTCCTTTATGGACACGTACTCAGGATACAACCATATCCCTATGCATGTTCCGGATCAAGAACATATGAGTTTTATCATGAACTTGGGATTATACTGTTATGTAGTGATGTCATTCGGGCTAAAGAATGCCGGAGCGACCTACCAGCGTTTGGTAAATCGGATGTTCTATAATCAGAGCGGAAAAACTATTGAAGTTTATGTAGATGACATGCTCATGAAATCCAAGCAGTCTTCTATTCATATGCAAGACTTGGCAGAGATGTCTGACATTCTACGAAGGTACATGATGAAGTTGAACCCCTTAAAGTGCTCATTTAGGGTTGCATCAGGAAAATTTCTCGGTTTCATCGTAAGTTCTCGAGGGATTGAGATTAATCTTAGCCAAATAGCAGCAATTAGGAACATATAAGAGCCATGGAATATTAAGGATGTTCAAAGCCTTGTTGGGAAGGTTGTAGCGTTGAGCAGATTCATTTCTAAAGCCACAGACAAGTGTGTCCCATTCTTTGATTTAAGCAAACGAGGGAAACATCATTTCGAATGGACCCCTGACTGTGTAGAGGCCTTCCAAAATCTGTTGGACTTGTTGGAGAAACCCCCGATATTGTCAAAACCGGTGGATCATGAAGATCTGTTCGTCTATTTGGCTGTGTCATCTCATGCTGTCAGCACAGCCTTGGTGCGTGAAGAGGAAAAGGTCCAGAGGCCAGTATACAATGTAAGCAAGAAGTTAGTAGCTGCAGAATGCAATTATCCGAAAATAGAAAAGCTTGCCTATAGTCTCTTAATTGCCTACCGAAAGCTCCGTCATTACTTCCAAGCTTACCCAATAGTCATATATACCGATCAGCCACTTAGACAAGTCTTACAAAGACCTGAAGCATCAGGACAATTACTTAAGTGGAATATCAAGTTGAACCAATTTGATTTAAATTTTCAACTAGTGAGATCAATAAGGGGGCCGACCCTAGCTGACTTCATAGCAGAATTCACGATTCACGAGGAAGAAACAGTGGATGACAAGATTGTCACTTCAGAGCATAAATTAGAGCTTAGTCCATGGAAATTATATACGGACGGGGCTAAGAATGATCGAAGATCCGGCGCCGGAGTTGTTTTAATTACTTTTGAAGGATGATCCATTTACTACGCCCTGCGGTTGGAATTCTCTGCCACCAGTAATGATTCCGAGTACGAGGCCTGATTGCCAGGCTGAAACCTGCTAAGGAATTAGGGATAAGAACATTGGACATATTTTGTGACTCCAAGATAGTTGTCTGCCAAGTTCGAAAGGAATTCGTGACCAGGGGACCTCAACTTGTTACTTATCTTGAAAAAATAGAGGATTTACTAGGTAACCTGGAGCATTATAGTATAACTCACATTCCAAGAACAGAAAACCAAAAGGCAGATCGATTGGCTAAGCTAGCAAGTTCTGACAACCCAGAAGAAAACCGAAATGGTTCCAATAGAGATATTGGAATCGCCAAGCTTTGATGAAATGGAAATCGAATTAACCCTGGAAGCTGAGCCAGAAAGGGAGTCATGGATGACACCGATTAAGAACTTCCTTAAGAGCGGAATCCTCCCATCAAAGAAGAGCGAGAGACGAGCTGTAACACATAGAGCCGCAAGATACATTTTACGGGACGACGTCCTTTATCGCCAAGGATTTTCCATGCCTCTGCTATAGTGTATAGGACACGACGACATCAAGCGTGTACTGAGAGAAGTACATGAAGGTGAGTGTGGGGATCATACTAGAGGTCAAACTTTGGCGAAGAAAGTATTACGATATGACTATTTTTGGCCTACCGTGAATAGAGACGCAGCTGATCATTCACAACCTGCGACAAATGCCAAAGATTCGCTAAAGTTCCAAGTGCCCCCCCAAGACAGCTCAAATCAATGGTCAGTCCATGGTCGTTCACAATGTGGGGATTAGACATCATCGGGATCCTGCCAATCGCTAAAGGAGGAGCTAAATATGCGATCGTGGCAGTGGATTATTTCACAAAATGGGTGGAGGCCGAATCCTTAACCACAATCACGACAAGAAAGGTGATAAGATTTGTGGTCAGGAATATCATTTGTCGATTTGGGATACCAAAAACCATTATAACTGATAATGAAACCCAATTCAATAGCGCGGAATTTAGAAACTTCTGTCGGAAATATAAGATTGACAAGAGGTATACTGCCATAGCTCACCCACAGTCGAACGGGCAAGTTGAAGCAATAAACAAAGTTATTAAGTCTATTCTTAAAAAGCAGTTGGAAAGAGCAAAAGCCATGTGGGTTGACGAATTACCGCTAGCTTTGTGGGCCTATCGAACAACCTTCAAGACGGCTACTGGTCATACCCCCTTTTCACTCTCTTTTGGAACAGAAGCGGTAATTCCGGTGGAGCTTAAAGTCCCCCCTCATAGAGTGACGTATTATGACCCAATGACGAATAAAGCACTCCTCCTAGAGTCCTTAGACAAGATTGAAGAGAAGAGGGACAAAGCGGACAGATGTGCTTCAGGACACCGATGCCAAGTGGCATGCTATTATGACAGAAAGGTTCACCTTAGGACCTTCGAACCTGGATACTTGGTATTGAAGCGAGTCTTCCCACCCCTGGTTCATCTAGGTCCAAAGTGGGAAGGACCATACACAATCCAACGAAAACTTGACACGGGAGCTTTCAAGTTAACGACCTTGGATGGTGAAGAAATTCCTAGAGCTTGGAACGCCCAACATTTGCGTCCATACTTGACTTGAAATTGTGCAATTTTATTTTGTTTTATAGGCCATGTAAAAAGGCATGACTTGCCTAGAAAAGTCTGGTTAATATAAACAGAAGATAATAAAGTGGATGTAGGTCATGACTTGGCTGAACCACTATAAAATGCTGTGTGTGGTTTACTTTACCGATTCGAATTTTGTTTTATGTATTTTCTATGATTGTCATAACATAAGTTGAAAACATTAGACATTTGAATCAATACAAGAGAAACTGAAATAACCATTTGCATAACGACATAAAAAGCACGGTAAGCCGATGTCCCAAACTCTAACTCTCACGAGTCGAGAGAGTATAAAGGACGGGAAGACGACGTCCTTGAGGCATGAAGGTGCACCATGACAAAAGACCGCCTCGAATCCACTCTAACCTGACCAAACGACAGGAGAGTATAAAGGTACAAAGAATGGTACCAATAAAGTAGAATTTTAGCCCCGCCGAAAGAGCCGGGGGCAGTTTAGTCAATCTCGAACAAGCCTTAGCCAAGTGCTATATTCAAGATTGATTGGGGGAATACACATCACGCACCCTGCCATCAATCATTTATTTTATTTATTTAAGCGGCAATTTCTTTGAATGATATTTTCTCTATCTATACATTTGCAGGGGAACATGACTGTGACTTAAATTATTGCTTACCACTTATGCCTATTAATTTCTCGACATTAATAGAAACAAATGAGGAACTTGCAAGCATTTGACATAGCGGGAAACGAACTACTTTATTTACACAGGTGCAGGTTTATACAAAAGAACTAAATAAACAAAGGTAAGGGTCGCACTCGCTACAACAATAGCGGACCGAGGAACAGGCAAAATGAAGAATAGAACTGCCTCTCATTTGGACTATGGAGTGGACTTCGCTTTCTTGGCAGCTTTAAGTTTTTCCTTCTCCTCTTTTTTAGCCTCGGTCAGGATTCGCTTTTGTTTCTTCTTCCCTAGAACTAGAGCGCTGGGATCAATAGAAGATTTTTTAACAAGTTCTTTAGTGATCGACCTGGTTGGAAATTTGACAACTAACTTGGATCCAGGAGGGATTTCCGCGAGAGGTTTAACAGCCTTGAGATCTTCCTTCTCAGCCTTGGCTTTTAAGAGCTTGTTCTGTTTGGCTTTCATATCAGCCAAAGTCATGTCGTCGACATTCACTAAATCCCTAGTCATGACAACATCGTCCTCTTCCTCATGCCCATCATTGCCACCGTCGTCTTTTAGGGCATCTATTACATCTTTATCTCGAGGTTTTCAGTGGTAGATGGCATGGGAGTCTTCTCGGCAACCTCGTCCTTATCCTTGACCTCTTCCACAGGTTTCGAGCCAGTGACTTTAGCATGCTTCTCCTAGATCTCTTCAGTAGACCTCGTATCAGTGATTTCTTCCCATTGCTCATCAGCGTTTTCAACTGGCTATGAACCTATAGAATGAGAGTTAACTGGTATTAGCTCAGGAGAAAGAATAGGGTCTTCAGTTGACTGTCCAATAATGTAGCAAAAGACTGAAATAGCCCTAACAAATTGGGGTGAAAATTTAGAGATACCTTCAGATGATTTCCGGATTGGGGTCGCTAGAGTCTCTGGCGTCGCTTCAGGAATAGGGGATAAAATAGATGTCTTAGGGATTCCTGGATTCTCTAGGTCATATCCCTCCATTCTGGTATCCCCAGGGGCAACAGAAGAAGTAACAGTTTCAAGGACATTTTCCCCTTAGCTTGACGTGTCTCTTCTTCCTAGCTGCAGCAATGAGTCTGTGTCCTTCAGCCAAGCTCACTAGTTCTTCACCCCTCAAGAATTTCTCCATAAATTTGTTTTCATCGTTGGAGTCCACCCTGAGCTCTTTCTTCTCCCATTCAATGAATTGGTCCCACACATAAACTAGAGTTGTCGGGTAATCTTCAATCCAAGCAATGTCCCGACGACGGATCACTTGAGCAAAGAACTCTATCATTAGCTTACCATAACCATCCATTTCCTTCTGGGCCACAGAAAGCTGAGCTTGGACCTCTTTGGAAGATTTAATGGCGATGCTCGTATTCCCCTCGACCAAGGTTGCTCTAGATTCAGCCTCTATTAGTCTAGCTTCCAATTCAGCATTACATTTTTCCAAATCAGTATTTTTCTTCTCTAACTCGGCCTTCTCCTATTCGAGGGTAGTGCAAGTAATTGTGCTTTAACACTCTCAGATTTAGCATCCTCGGCTTGCTTTTTTAGATCTAAGCGCTCTTGGCTATGGGATTCCAAATAAGTGAGATAACGCTTTTGTAGCTCCTCATGTTGTTTTTTGTAGTTATCAGCGTCCCATTGAACAAGAGCAAACTAAGCCTGTGCATCTTCTAAGTCTTTCTCTGAATTTTTCAAGATGCTTTTGTCATAGTCGGCCATTTCCTTCATGTGGTCAATATCAGTGATTAAATCACGAATAATTTTAGAAAGGTTGCGCGAATATCTATACATCTCTGTGTATTGCTTGTCCACTAAGTCAATCTTTACTTTAGCATCATCTGTCCACTTCGAAGGAACAAGCACAAGTGTGGGAACAAACTGTCGATGATCAAAATAATGATCCAGAAATTGTTTCCTCAAATATGCCAATTTTGCTTTAGCATCAGAATCATGCGGCATGGATTTGGATATGGACAACTCGACGTTTCTTCGCTTGGTAGGTACAATGGATATTTCATCTCTGGCCGACCTTTTCTTATCCTGTGAATCAACATGCTTCGACGGCGGCTTCTCTTGAGGGGCTTTTCTTTAGGTGGAATCAGATCTTTGGAATGTGGTTTGTCCCCTTCGCGACGATCTTGGTAGCTCTAGTACTTGTCTGTGTCTGACCGATGGGGAGAACGAGAGCCCGAAGAATGAGGACGATTGGAATCATAATGCCTCATGTCATCCCTGCCGCAGCTCTCGTGGCGATCAAGTTTAGCGTCGGAATCAAATCTAGGCATTCTGGTGCGGACTTTCCTAACATCATAGCGGGGGCGTGTCATCGTTCCTGCAAAATAAGGTATGTAAAGTTCAGAACCAATGTTTATGTAAAGCACAGGTACTGTGACGTGCAGTGTTAGAGTGTTGTACATATCCTAAGTGATATCCCTCCCCAACCAACCAGAGCCCGAGGTTAGCCTGGTATGTGCAGTTTCCTTAGTCTTCACAGGAGTAACTTCTTCTGAGGAAGTAAAGGTGAGAGGATTCATTCTGAAATCTTCTAAAATGTAAAGGGTCTCGGGCAAGGGAAGATTTCCCAAACCCCGAAATATAGAGTCATCCACAATGGGGGCATCTCCTTGAGGAGCATATGATGGCAACTCTTTTGGAGAAACTGGTTTTTCAGGAGTGGCAGCATCCTCAAGAGTGATATATTTATTTCTATCTTTTTCTTTTATATTTGCTAATATATCATCTTGAGTCAAAGTGGGAGAAGGAGGATCCCTAAGGGGCACTGTTGGATCTTTTAAACTTTCTCCCCTCTCGAGTGGAGTGTCAATTGGCCCTTCAACTGGGGGTATGTACACATAAGGGCCTTCCCCATGACCTATAATACGAGTTATAGCAACTAGACGATGTCGATGAAGATATTCATCCACTAAGAAGTCCTTGATGGTCAAGAATTTTTTATCACCATTGAGTAACCGATTCAAGCGATCAGATTGCACAGGATGCTTCTCATGCGGTGGGTTAGGAATTGCAAGTGAAAACAAGCAATGCTTAATGTATTTATGGTAAAGATCGGAACTGGAAGTGGAACTCAAAAACTGATGTCCTTACTTGACTTATGCCATCTTCTGGTGCACCTCGGTTGCTTCTTAATATAAAACCATTCAGGTTTCGGGTCCCCAGCTTTGCTGCTAAACGGAACAGTGATGATTTTCCTTTTTTCCACCGATTCAAAGTATACAAAAGACGGGGTATCATTGGTCCGATGCTTGAAATTGTAAAAGAAATGAACATCCTCAAAAGTAAGCTCTACTCCTATAATTTCTTTATATTCTATGTACAAAGTATACAAATAAGCATAGGAGTTGGGATGAAGTTGCATGGGGGCAATTCGTAGCTGTCTCAGAAATCGACGACGAATGACGGAAATGGAGGTATTGCCCCAAGAAGGCACATTAATCTAGTGATAGACATATACCGTTCCGGTGGATTATGAGGACGATCTATTTTTGAGGGCATCTCAGTATCTCTTCGAAGAATCCCATGCTTTAGGCATATCCGTGCAAGTCTGTCATTGTAGATTGTTGATTCAACAGAATCCTTAGGTGGTTCCAAGATATTAACATTCCAAAACTCATCTGGGGAACGACTATCTCCTACCCCTTCTTCTTCTTCCTCACCTAGAGAGACATCATCTCCGAATAATACGTCACTTTCATGAGTTCCCATTTCATAGTATAAACCTGTGCTACTCCAACCCGAATCTAAAGTGGAAGATACATTTTCTACGGGTGGATTCCCAAATGACCTGGCAGCTTCTCTCCTTTCTGTTAATCTAGACGAGCGTCTTTCATCCATAACTGCTGTACTATCGAATAAACAATATCATAAATTAGAGTAAAGTTGCCTGTGCCCCCCTATGTGTATGTGTATTAAACTGTGCTGGTGTGTACAATGCTGAAATCAGAGAATATAAAGAAAGCAGTGCAGAACGTAATTGTGTGTTCATTAAATCCAGACGACCCAATTTTGAAGGCTCTATCCTAAGTGCCCACGAGATTATAAGCTGTGTTTGATTTTTGGTTGAGCTGTATGCAAAGTTATGTATCACAGGTTTACATCATCAAGGCTCCAATTTTTGTCAAGTCTAAATGATAAGGTTAAGCTATGCGTATGTTCCATATGCAAGGACATCGGATCGGTGCGGATGTCTGAATGTAAGGATGTCGGATCGGTTCGGAGGTCTGGGTGCAAAGATGTGGGATCAGTTTGGATTTTCCATGATGGGCACATCGGGTCGAGTCAATGTGCTATAAGAAACAGTTTCGGTTCGGAGCGGAGATAGGAAGGAAACAGCGGTGTATCGACTCGAAGTTACACTAGATATAACACCGGATCGCTGTCCTATGAAGGGGTTATGATTACTCGGATTGGTGACTCCAATCCGAACCGACCTACCTTGCTGCAATTCAATTTCCTCACCCAAGCCTTTTTGAGTTTGCTCCAGAATCCTCTGCTCCTGCTCGATCCGTTCCTCCTCTTCCAGATTCATCCTCTCCATCTTCCTTTTCATCACACCAAAAACTAAGCCTCTATCGCCTTTTCTTTTTCATCGAGCTTAGGAACTAATCCCAACATCAAGCCCCATGACGCTGAGCCCCAATCGTGTATGCCGCCTCCTGGAGGTGGAATCGACAACACCATCTACGACGACGGTCGAGATGACCTCGATTTTTGCCTTCCCCATCGATTAGCCAAAGCAACATGGATTGACGTGGAGTTTCGAACGCTATGTACACAAAAATCGAAGATTAAAGCAGGTATGATTAAGGATTCAAGCCTACTTACGGTTGAATTAGAAGATCGAGATGGAGTTGATGAAAGGGGAATTAGGAATTTTTCTGGAAATAATGGTTAAAACACGGTAGCGAAAAGTAAAATAAGGAATAAGAGAAAAATGTGCAAATATATATGAGGGGGATAGGTGTCCTTACATGTTTTGGGCGATCAGACACTCTAATCCGGTCCGATCAGCAAAACGTTCCAGCCCAGCATAACGCACGAAAGCCCACTGATGCGATGGTAATCGAAACACTGACCAGATCAGATAAACTTAATCCGAACCATAATCACTGGAGTTAACTCAACACACAAGACAAACCCGAAAGAAGAAGTAAAAAAATATGCATTATAAAAGTTTACCTGGAGGAGCTACTTGGACATTAAATGAAGTTGTTGGAGTTATTTTAAATAATGGAAGTGATTTATGCGTTCCATTGCGTATTTATAGACAACAAGAGATGCGACTTGACACGACTTTACAAACGAATGGAAGCAATTATTCAATGACTTCAATTCAGAAACAAATTAATGGACTACTTCGAAGCACACTACATCTCCGATAGGAGCGTACTCCGAGGGGGCAAAATGTTAGCCTACTTTGTGATTTAGCTACACAAAGATAAGAGATTACTTTACAATTAGGTTCAAAAGGAGGGATGAGCACCAGGAAGTCGGTTCGGTTCGGAGACCCCCAAATCGATCCATTTTACTTTAAAGCAAGCAGCTCAAGAAATGATGGATAGAGAGCACTCCTGGATCGGATCGGCTCCTTCTGATCCGAACCCTCATCAATTATCTTATCAGAACCACAATGCCATGCCAACAATGCACGATTCCCTGAAAATACGGAGCGGTTAGGAACCCATTTCCCCACGTTCACCCACGAAGGATATGCGCTGGCAACATCTCAAGGCTCCTCATTCCAAACCGAACGGGATAACTGCCACATGTACATGAACCGAAGGCCCTCCAGAGGAATTTTCTACCTATAAATACACCACCAAGCCTCATTTGAAGAGTTCTTTTGGCAAATTCTTGGCTCTAACTTTCATTACATCCAAATTTCATCACTTTATTCAGATCATCATCATCAACCTTTGAGGAATATTTCAACAAGCATTGAGTGTCATTATTTATTTTATAAGTTTGAGTGAAAACAATCATTGTATTTGTACTCCAATCATCAATCAACAATGTCTAAAATGGACGTAGGCTCTTTAACGCCTGAACCACTATAAATCATGTGTTTCTCTTTATTTTCCCATTTCAATTTCTTTAGATTATCATTAATTTGGGTGTTAGAACCATTTACGGGTCTAACATAAGACAAATGACTATTGTCATATTAAGCACATAATTTTTTGTCTTATTCACAAAACCACTCACAAAACAATGTGCTAAAGCCCATGGTTTTGCTTTACACTTTGCACTTTACCCCTTGCCATTTTGCACTTTACCCCCTCGTTCCCACTTATAAAAGAAGCTTCATTCTCTTCCATTTCATTCATTCCACCTCTCCTTTTCCTATGAGCTCACTCCTCCTCTTTATTGTCTTCCAAGCATCTTCTTCCCCCCTCCTCCTCCCCTCCCCTAGGCCATGCGCCACTATCCTCCTCATCCCTTTGCATCACAAATAAAAAGAGAGAGAGAATATATATATATATACATATATATTTATATGTAAGAGAGAAAATAGTGCGAGACGTGGTTACGCTGCCTGACGGTTCAGTTAAAGTTTAGTGGAGTGGAACCCAAATGCGAGAAATGTTATTTATATGTGTGTTAGTTATAAACATATTTAGTTATCGTATATGAAAGTGAGAAATACTATTTACATATGTCTTGAGTTGAAAAAATATATATGGATGTGAAAAACAGTATTTGCATGTGTATAAGTTGAATGTACGTATAGTTATTACATATGGAAGTGAGAAACTTGATTTCTGATGAATATAGTTGTGAGAAACTTCGTATTATATATATACATATCTTAAATATATAGTTATGCTTGTTGATTGGATGATCTTTATGCATGCATGGTTAATTAGTTGTTAACTATACATATAAGCGTTATTAACCAAACACTTATGTACATATATAATTGTGACATACATGTGTGATGGATGTACGGAAGTTAATAACATTGATATGGATTTAATATGATCAATAACAGGGATGTTATGTACACTACACAAGTTACACCCATGTACATGGAAATATATGGGTATTTAATAAGTCTCGGGGTAATATATATGAATATTTTATTCATTTAAATAATTGGTGAAAATAAAAGTTGGAATCTTAAATTCGAAATAATTTGGAAATGAAATTATGATATGCGTGAAAAACTTTTGAAAAGGTGGAAAATTAATTGAAAAAGATTTCAAGTATAAATGACATGTTCAATTTTGAAATCAAATATGAATAGTAGCTTTAAAAAGAGAAGTTTAGTTTGATGTATAAATGAAGTTGAAAACACAATTTTATTATTCAAACTATCTTACTTTATTTTTTAATGGATATCACAGAAGTTTGAGTTCGAAAGGATAAGTTTTGAAAAATAATATTATTTTAATAATAAATTAATATTATAATGTGAATATTTGAATTTTAAGATTAAAATTTGAAACATAGTTTTCAAATGAGTTTTATAAAGATATTAAATCATATTTGAAGTAATCAAATTTAAATTAAAATATAGTCTGAATAGGACTAGTCGCGCTACGGTAGTGCCCGAATTTTGACTATAAACTTCAAACGCTCGTAATAGGAGCAAATTTAATCGAATTTCTTCAAAACAAAAAACAACTGCTTTCTAATGATAATAGTTTTCAAATGAAAAAATTAATTTTTAAAATTCATTATATAGATTTCAATTTATGTGTAAAACTATTTTTGAAATGGAAGCTATATGTGCAGTTCGTTGACCATAACGGGAAATGACAATTTAAAATAAATAAAAATATGATTTTTTTTGTAAAATCATTATAAATCATTTAAAAATGATTTGAATTAATAAAGTGAAGTATTGGATAATATAAAAGTTAATTTGACTAAACAAGCTAGTATAAGTCTAAAGTAACGCTTTTACAATATTTTTCGAAAATGGTTCATTTAAAGATTTAAACTCATTTGGTTTCATCTATAACTTAAGTAATCATTTTTAAAGGATAAATAAATTGTTTTGGAAAGATAAAATGGAAATAAATTTTTAGATGTTCGATATTTAAACTCATAGTACATATTTTACTATTCTGGGAATTTGAAAGGTATTTCATATCGTTATTCCACTTATAGTTTTAGTTGATTTGAGGATGAATATTGAATATAAGCTAATATAAATTACATTCAATTGGTATTGGGCTTATTGTGAACAGTATTTTAAATAAAATTATTCTTCAACCCACTAAGATTAAGTTATGAATTTATTTTGGGTTTGTTGCTAATGATGTCTCAAATAACATTATTCTTTAACCTACTAAGGTTAAGTTATAAATTGTTGCTGGGTTTATTTTGAATGGTGTTTTAAATAACATTATTCTTTAACCCATTGAGATTAAGTTATGAATTGATTTGGGTTTATTGTGACTGTTGCCTTAAATAACGTTATTCTTTAACCTACTAGGATTAAGTTATGAATTGATTTTCGATTTGTTGTGAATGTTGTCTTAAATAACATTATTCTTTAACCCACTGAGATTAAGTTATGAATTTATTTTGGGTTTGTTGTGAATGATGTCTTAAATAATACATTATTCTTTAAACCCGCTAAGATTAAGTTATAATTTGGGAATATGTAAAAAGGGTTAAGATCTTCTAAAGGTTAATGAAGATGAGGTTTAACGATTTTAAAAGAAAGGCAAAGATATTATGAACGTAATGAATGGTGATTAAAAGTTAATGAATGATTATTAAGATTTTTGAAGTTTAATTATCTTTGATTTAAAAGGTTAAGTTTTAAAGAGAAGTTTATGAACTGGATAAAGATCTTTAAAAAAGCTAAGGGAGAAACGCTTAATAATCTTATTTTGGAAACAAAAAGAAATTGGAGAACTAATGAACCTTAATTAAATATTTTAACTATCTTTAATTTACAAAGATATGTCTGAAAAGGGATTTATGAAATGAATGATTTCCATAATAAGGTTTTAATTAACTATTCAAAATGGATAGGAGACTTAGTAAATCTTATATTTCCGTATAGTTTTAAATAGCAATTGTTATCTGTAAAGACTGAGATTAGACTTAGGTCCTAAGGGTTGAAGACCGGAAATCTTCACATCAAAAGGATTGGCTTGTTGATTTTCTCTTCACTGAGTTGCTCTAGTATTAAGATGTCATAGTGGCGGCACGTCCGGATGTATTTGGAGAATTTCCAGAATGCCAGGGCCTCTCTCCTTTATTGGACGAGGAATAAGGTGCCTTTAGTTTCGTTCAAACCCAGAACGGACTTGTATGGATGTGTGTCTTACACTGTGTTTTGTAGTATGTGACTGATCTTTACTAAACATATTTCTGTTGGTGGCGGAGAATTTAGTCTCTTAGCCTAACACACTTCTTTGAGACTTACGGGCTTAAAGGTGATATGGTTAGTGATTTTCAATTGTATGTTATGAAATGACAATGTGGCATACTAAGTCATGAGCTAGATGATCAAAGCATAGCTTAGAGAGCGTAGCTTTGTGTAACGAGACTTCGACAAGCTCACACCTCGGTAAACGACCAAAGAAGGAATGATGTCGCGAGGTTATGGGCCGTCATCTCCTTCTAGATAATAAGTGCACCATGGTATGGATCCCAAGTATTACTTATGTAGTGACTTACACTTTTTGTTGTTGTTGATGTTACGAGCACCCAGTTTTAAAGGTTGGTGACGATCGGGAGATAACATACTTAGGAGTGATTGAATTCATCCAGAAAAGGATGGACCAACCTGGTGTTGGCAGATAACTAATTATGTGACTGTTCTTGGGGCATCCCTCTTGAGCTGTTCCCGTTAGTAAGGAAGTCCTGGTCATTTGTTGGAAATCCATTCTCCACCACAAGTTTGCGTGGTTTTAGTTGTAAACTTATATGGCGACATAATAGTATACGACATTATGCCGTCTAGGCTTGATACATCTGTTTGTGAAAGTGATTTCCACATTTAGGCATTAATAATAATATCAAATGAATTTTGCGTATCAAGCATGTTTGTCTATCATAAGGAGAAACCTTTCCATGTCTATATTTGCATAGTGTGTGTGCCGAGAGACCTTAAAGCAGCTTCATTTTTCGAAAAGCATTGTGAGTTTATATGACTAGTATTCTGTGACAACAAGGAATCTCGCTCGATCCGAATCAGTCGCTAGACCGACCTAGACCGTTCGAAACGCCTAATTGTTTTGAGTACACGACAAAATAGAACGCCGACGGGAGAACATTTCATTGTATCTTACAACAATTCCATCAGATTACAAGAATATACAGAGTATAAATGAATATTACACAGAAATATCAGAGATTACAATACATTACATAGCAACGGAAAATAATACAATACACAACTAGAAGAGATATACGGATACAAAGCTTTCCGGATATCATTCCAGCTGTAAACCAGGATCCTGTGAATATAAATCTGCAAAACCAAAACTACTAGCTGCCCGTGCCAAAATAAGGGCACCCAGAGTTTAGGTTAAAACAATAAACCCCAGGTCAGTCATGTGACTGGTGTGAGAACTAAAACAGTTAATAATCTTTATTTTAAAGTTAGGTGAATCAAGGGACCACGCCGTATAACACGGAGTTTCCTCCCAAGAATACCAGTGCATAAAACAAACAGCGCAATGCTAAATAAGGAAAAATGAAGCTGTTATAAGACCCAGGTCCTATCACACAATGCAACGCAAGCCGGGGGATAGGGTTTTCCCTTATAACAGCCAAAGAATGCTTGATACGTTGAAAACAAATCATTTGATACTATTATAAGTGCATAGTGTATAAAACAACTTCAAATCGTAAGTATCAATCATAGGCGGCATGAGTACCATATATCATGTCGCCATACTAGGCTATACAATCAAACCCGCAAATGTCACGTATTTGGAAATTGGATTTCCGTCTATGAACCGAGGCTAGGGATCGTCCTCTACCGATTCGAGACTCTCTAGCCCGAGCCTCAGGCAAGCGCGCAGGCAAGCCTTGGATCGTCAGGGCCGGTCCACCGATGTGGATTATTATGTCTGAACACTACGTTTCCCCGCCCTTTGGGGCGTAAATGAGCCAATGAATGACTCCATCGGACCCGGATCGTCCGTTCAAACAGAGGCGCCTCGCAACAGCAACAACCACACATGTGAAAAGTATATAAATGTCAAGGCTGGTAGGTCACTGACACCACCCTAGCTAGAAAGAAACGCATGCCCTCCCTGAGGTCCTCTCCCGTTTCTGGTTCACAACCGGGGTCTGAGGCTCGCGAATTCACGTTACACAAAGCTATGCCACACAGGCGGTGCTTTGATCATCAACCACAAGACTTTGCTTTTCAACAGAGGCCTTGATCATTTGCATCTCAGCATGCCACACAGGCAATTCACTCTAAGCGTTTGATATCCATCAGTATATAACCCCTGAGCTCGTACGTCTCAGAGAATGGCGTTAAGCAAGAGAATAAATTCTCCGCCGCCAAACAGTTATATATTTAATAGAAATCAATCACACAGACTAAAATCTAATGTCAGACACACCGTCCATTTACAAGTCCGTTCTGGGTCTGAATGAAACCGGAGGCACCTAGTACCCCACATATCCATCGATCTACAATTACGTTTGGACGATCACCAACTATTTCCATCTTCTTGGGTGTACAGCCCAATCAAGATCATCAGTAATCACCCAAACGACGTGAAGACCTCCGGTCTTTGACCACCGTCTTCATCTTCGACACCACGTCGAATTAGTTATTCAGAATGGGATAAACCCGGTCTTTCTGAACAACTCGCGTATATATATAATAAACACGTGTTACACAAACACAACATACGCCTCATTCCAATCCATAATATTCTTTTATTCAAATATTCTTATATTTTGGGAAAGGTTCCCATTAATTTTATCAAAGATAAATTCTTTAAATTTATTCTTTAATCTTCTTTGAATATCAATTCAAACTAGTCGGGATTTCGAACCACACCGAAGTAATCATTTATTTTATTTCCCAATCCCAACCTATTCATCCCATGATGTAAAACTGGTAATACTTCATATCTAACACCACGGTGTTATCGGTAAATTCAATTACCATTTCACGTTTAAATCTAATTAAAGATTTAACTATCGCCTAGAGTAAAACTGGTGATTCTCCATTTTCGATATTTTCAATCTAGTTAAAGATTCATTAAAACTCCACTTAGTTTTAATCTTTAACTGGGTTAAAGAATCAGTGTCATTTTAAAACACGGCTCACGATAAACCCAAAATCACATTCATTAATTATCGGGTTAAAGAATAAGTGTCGTTTAAAACACTATTCACAATAAACCCAAAAATCAATACCAATTCAATTCCAATTAACTATTATTTAATTGGTACACTTCATTAAATCTAAATAAAAAGATTTAATCCTTTTCTCAAATGGGCTTAAGAACAGTGTTAATGAAGACACCATTCACGACAAACCCAAATCACATTTGATATGAAATACAAGGCTCTGAATAGAAAATATATCCGCTTATATTCAATATCAAATTCTACGACTAACAAATATCGTATTGGAAATAATGATATAAATATATCTTTCAAATTCCCATAACAATACCTGTATCATCACGAAATCCAACATTGAAATATTCCACAGACAATTTCGATTCAAATCCAATCCAATTCAATTATTGGAAATTCTGGTTATTTTCAAAACCATTTTCAAATCCAGTTTATTTATTTTTAAGAAAATAAATAAATTGCTACTCTAGTTCAAAACTAGTTCATTTCGATAAAAATCTATTTTTATCTTTTCAAATCTGGAGTTTTTCATACCAATTCTTCACAAATCATTTCTTATGATTTTACACAAATTATTACTATTTTTAATAATTTTATCAAGGCCCGTACAGTCGATTTCCATCAACGGCCATCGAACTGCACTTAAAGCGACCTTTTTCCAAATTTGATTTGGACATAATTCCAAATCCAACCGTTAGATTTCTAATTTCTAATATTCATTGGAAAGCTCTTTTCGATACGAACCCAATGGTTTGGTTTTAGGAGAATCCGACGGTTGGATCTCCCGTAATATCCGTTCGAAGTCAATGGTCGGAATTCGCGAACTGCCGCGGCGCGGCGCGTTCTATTCAGGCCATTATATTATATATATAATATATACTTCGTCGATTTCAATTCAAAACGTGCTTTATAAATCGTTTAAATTCATTTTCAAAACGGTTTCAACTTCATATTCAAATTCAAATCAAAATTGAATATTCCAATATAAATTCGTTTTAAATTCATTTCAAATCGATTTCAATTCAATTTAATTCGAATTTCTTTTCAATTTCAATTTGAATTCAATTCCTTTCGATTTCAATTCGGATTCAATTCTATTCAATTTAATTCGGATTTCAATTCTATTCGAATTTCAAATCATTTCAGTGTATTTCGAATTTCAAATCAATTCAGTTTAATTCGAATTTCAATTCACTTTAAATATAATTCGAATTTCAATTAATTTCAATATAATTCGAATTTCAAATCTATTCAATTTCAAATCTATTCAATTTAATTTGAATTTCAAATCTATTCAATTTAATTCGAATTTCAAATCTATTTCAATATTCATTGAAAAATGAATAAAATCGATATAAATATCGTTCACGTCAACATGGCGTCAATCTAATCAACACGACTTCATATATTTCTATTTTCAAATATTCTATTTCAAATATTTCTTTTTCAAAAATTTCTATTTCAAGTTTTTTTCCAAACTGGAATGAGGCCCAATCAATTACCATATAATGTTAATTATATGGATTTTCTACAACACATGTATACAATAACAACGATGAATAATCAACCATCATCCAAAGTGCATTCTACACTGTATAAGCATCGAATATAAATATTTAACGCTTATAACAGTCTGTCAATCAATCGATCGACATACAACTAAACAATTGGGATTAGTGTACGTCATATATCATCCCAATACCCGTGTGGGGTTTCAAACAATCAAACACAGATTTTATTTGTGTAGTTGGGCGATGTGTAAAATTTATCGTCCCAATCAATATCAGTCAAATGTGTGTATATAAACAAACCATCCGATTTGTTTATTTTTATTTCATTTCATATACACATTAAAAATTCTATTTTTAACTATAAAATATTTTCAACTATATAAATATTTTATTTCATTTCACATCACATCACACAATCAACTACACATCAAAATCAAACAACCAAGCATACAAGCCGTCCATGGTCTGTGGACGACGGGTGTCGGGTGCTACTAAACACCGTCTGCATCCTAGTATATATTTTAAACTAGAAAACAAAATTAAAGGTGAGAAGTTCTCACAGAATTGCTAATCCAACGCCACGACTCTTCTTATGTAGAAATCTTCGCCGTTCTTGCCTCTTGTCACTTTCTTTGCCCGTATTCTCTACATATGTAAAAATCAAATTTTTACTTTGCTATTCAATATATAAAAATCGAATTTTTACTTTGCTATTCAATATATAAAAATCGAAATTTTACTTTGCTATTCAATATATAAAAATCGAATTTTTACTTTGCTATTCAATATATAAAAATCGAATTTTTACTTTGCTATTCAATATATAAAAATCGAATTTTTACTTTGCTATTCAATATATAAAAATCGAATTTTTACTTTGTTATTCAATATATAAAGACTTCGCCTTTTCACATATAAATATTTCGCCTTTTCTATTTCATCACTATAAAGATGATATTTTTATTATCCATATAATATGAAAATCGTATTTTTATAATTTCCATACTATAAAAATCATATCTTTGCATTGCTACTACTATAAAGATCACATCTTTATTACTCTACATTATATAAAATCATATTTTTATTCTTCTAAAAATATAAAAATCATATTTTTACCTCACTACTTATATAAATAAATCAATTCTTTTTCAGTATATTATATATAAAAACTGAAATTAAAATATACATTATTAACTACACTAAATAAATTAAAAACTAAGCAATTTAATTAATGAATCACCTTATCTTTCATCGTTCGTCGGAGAGAGGAGAGGGGAAGGGGTCGCGGATCGAGGTGGAGGGGGTAAGATGGCGGTGGGAGGCTTGGGTAGTGGCGGCGTGGGCTTGGGGAGGCTGGAGGGGCTGTCGAAGGGGAGAGGGGTGTGATCGGAGGTGGGGGTGGAAGAAGAAGCAGCAGAGGCGGCGGCAGCAGGAGGAGGAAGGAAGAAGAGGGGGGCGGTGCGGGTTGGAGCGTGGGTAGGGCTCGGGGTTGGTTCGACGAGGAGGAGAAGAAGAGGCGGCGTGACAGAGGGAGGGTTCGGGGATGGAGGGCGGTGGCCCCGCCCTGAGCGGCGGTGGCGCTCGATCGGAGGAGCGACAGCTCCTCCGTCTTCATTCTTTTTTTTTCTGATTTAAATCGAACCGGGGGGGGGGGGGGGGGGCAGAGGCGTTTAAGGGGGGGGGGGGGGAGAGAGAATATTTTATTTATTTATTTATTTATTTTAAATTTCAAAAAGGTACTTTTTCATTTGACCTCTAAACGAGGCCCACTGCGTGTCGTCCATAGCTAATTACCCTCATTCCGAACACAACGGGATATGTATCGCAAGCTGATTCAACCATTTCGATCAGTTTTCGTCAAAATCAACATATAACTCTATATATTGAATTTGAACACGCATATTTCAATTTACCGGGGTCACATACTAACCAGAAAAATTTCCAAAAAATATTTTCTAGCTTCGTATTGACGATACGGTCCTAACAAAACTAGTTTCGATGAATTCTGAGACCGTTTGAAAAATGACCATATTCCAGTCGATTAAAATCAACTAAAAGTGGTCAAACGCGTTTTCCTTTGCCACGCTCACATATTGATTCGAAAAATTATGAAAATTGGATTCTAGCAATAACTAGACATCCCGGATCCAACAAAAGTGGTTTCGTCGAAATCCGAGGTCGTTTGCAAAATGGCTATTTTTAAGGGCCTGAATTCCATAGTGACTATTCTGAATTTTCAAATGGGCATATCTTTTTATCCCCGCTATGAAATTTCAATTTTTCGGATTCGTTGGAAAGATATTATCAATTAAATTCTAATATTTTTGTTTCACTAAAATCCGGTTTATTTTGAATCTTGCACATCCATTTGAAGTTTGAAATCGAATTATCGAACTACCGCGCCATTTTCAATTCCTTTTATAAATATAAATAAATATTTATATTCTATCGTCGATTCAAACGAATATATACGTTCGAATTATATTCAAAATAAATTTCTCGTTGATATTATTTAAAATAATCCATTTTAAATAATTAAAATTCGCTAAAATTGCCAAAATAAATTTTTTAAACTGGCTCAGATTTCCGGGTTATTACATATTCATAAAAGGAAACCCATTCCGTGTTTTACGGCATGGTCTTATGAATTACCTAACTTTAAAATAAGGATATAACTATTTAATTTCTCTCGCCAATCCCATGACTGGCCTGGAGTTTATTATTCTTCCACCTAAACTTTGGTGCCCATATTTTCCACACGGGCTGCCTGGTAGTTTAGGTTTTGCAGATTTAGCCTTGGAGTCATTTTAGAGCAAGATTCAGGATTATGACTAGAGCTATACTCTGGATCATTTCTCAGTCTTCCACTGAGAGTTTTTTATTTTCCGCTATGTATTAACTAGTTTACTCTAATATATACGATGTACTCTGATATTTTCCTATGCTCTAAAGTAATGTTGAGATGATATTAATGAAAAGGTTCTTTTGTTCTTATGTGTTGTATACTTAAAAGGCGATACAAAATCCAGTGTTTGGAGTCCAGCATTTGACGCTTGAGTTGTGTCAAACGTTTGAGCTTCGAAGTCCGTTTCTGCTGGGATGTCACAATAAGGGTGGGTACGGGTGCGTTCCGGCGGGTCATTGTGCATGCATAGATTATTTACTTTTCGGTTAACAACTGATCGGTTGGGTAGTATTAGGAAATTCCTTCCTAATTATATTTATTGTTCCAAACTTGTAGAAGTGCAAAACAGTCATCATTATCAAATCTTGTGAATGAGGACAGTCAATTCTTTTTGTCATTTCTGTTATCTGTATTTCTAATTTTTCACTTTTAGGTGTACATAGGCACTTACCCTCTTATGACACCAGAATTATAATTTTATCTATTTTTCCTTTGCTTATCAATCATGCTAGTAATCACTATAGCTCACCAGACTTTTTGTCCGACCCATTTCTCCTTTTCTTCTTTCCTTTTTCTTTCCCCTAGGCTCTCAGTGAGGAAACACATAGTTGGATTGCTGAATTGATTATATCTTGGAGATTTTTGTTGAAGATGTATTTTTTTCTTACTTTTCATTTCCACGGTTTAGTTATTTTTTTGGCTATTTGGGGAATATTAATAATTATATACTCTGATGTTATTTCTTTCTGGCTAAGATTTAACACATGATATTATGAGACAATTTGGTTTTTGTTGAAATAAATAGTTTTATTATGTTAATGCAAATTGTCTTCATCTTTCGCTATAAATTATTTGTTTTTGTCTTGTGAAATCTTAGTCTCTGTGATATTTTATGTCTTTATATCTACAACACTCCACATTTCTTAACGAGATCCTACTTTAGGGTAACATTAAGAGGTGTGGGGTGTTTCATTTAGTGTCAAAACCTAAGGTTACAATATCAAAAGATCACCAAAATTTTGTTTTAAAAATAAAACTTTCTGGAAGGAATGCTTCTTTTTTTCAAAAGCTAAAATTTAGTTTTTTTGAAAATAAAAATATATCCCCGCTAGTCAACTACAACGTTCCTTTGATTCCTTCGAATTCTAAATTTCTATCCTTTCTTTTGCACAGCATGTAGGGAACCCCTAATCTTCCTAAGGGCGTTCATATCCTCAGTTGATTCAATAATTATTTAGAGGCTACAACACCCGATGAGAGACAAAAACATGCATATGTTCCAGCACCCGTTGCGGTGGTTCCTTTTAATACACATGCAACCATGAATTTTTCTAAGCTTTGTAAGGACTTTTTTAACTTGGGTGGCAATCTTTTTCGGGTACTGAGAGGTTTTCGAAGACACACACTTAGAGTTGAGAGATTGAGATGATTTTTGGTTTGTCGGAGCTTGAGGATAGGATGAGAGTTCGACTCGCATCTTGGCAACTTAAGGAGGAAGGCTCGTTTTGGTGGGAGACTATAGAGGCTGAGAGGAGGCTTACAGATTGGGTCGGATTCAGAAATAGGTTCGAAAGGAAGTTTCTTTCTCCTACCGAGGAAGGAAAGCAATTGGAGCAGTTTTTGGATTTAAAGCAAGGAAATATATCAGTAAAGGAATCAATAATTAATTCAATAAGTTATCGATATTTGGTATGGATTTGTTTAACATAGTTAATAGGAAAGCTGATCGGTTTGCGAGAGGGCAGAATCAACCTCTCTAAGGCTTGGCAACGACTCATATTCCAATAGGAGTGACTTTTGAGGCTTTGATTGAGACAATGCATGAGGATAAGAAGGAAGAAGTCTAGGATGACAAGAGTGGAGCTTCCCAATTTTGTGGTCCCAAAAAGAAACGGTGGGATAAGAAGCCAAGAAGAAGCAAATTGGCAATCCTTATAAAGGATAGACCAAGCCTAAGATGAAGTGTCATGGGTGTGGGATAGCAGGACATCTCATTAGGGAATGCAATAAATTGAAGGATAAGTGCTTCAATTGTGGGCAAGTTGGACATTTTAGTAAGGCATGTCCACAAAAAGGCTGGACAAGGGACTGGTACGTGGACGACTTATGTGCATGTGTTAGAGGTAGCTCCAACTAGTGTTGGCTCGAACAAAGGTAGGAGAGTTTCTGTAGAAGGTTTAATCTCTATCTTTAACCTTCCGATATGCACTCGTTCAATCGGGAGCTCCTCATTCATTTGTTTCTAGTACTTTGATTGACTGTTTACACTTAGAAATCTCACTAGTGATCCTATAGTAGTTTCAAACCCTATAGGTGGTTCGATGCATATATCTTTTATTTATAAGGGTTTGAAATTTTCTACACTAGGTGTTGAGTTTGATTATGATAGCTATGTTTTGGGATTTTTTGGGAGACATGATGATCATAGGGATGGACTGGTAGCCACGTTGTAACACCCCGAAAATTCTATAACTGTGAAAGTAACAAATTAAAGTATAATTAATCTGAAATCAAAGAACCAAGGGAAACGGGATACGCCATTGCGTTCGTCTCGGAAAAATACGCGAAATAGAGTCCGAGTTTTCGAAAAACGGAGTCCGTATGAAGAAGATATGGCCTTCGGAAGATTTGAATTAAATTTAAAACTCAAACAGAATTAAATAATTAAATATTCCGAAGTGGGGCCCATTGGGCCAGAAAAGCGCCGCCTGGGCCACCCAGGTCGACTGGGCTGTCGACCTGGGCTACCCATGTCGACAGGGCTGTCGACAGCCCTGTCGACAGGGGTATCGACCTGGTCGAGCCCAGTCAACCTGGCTGGCCAGGTCGGTGTGTGGTCGAATTTCTGTGGTCTGCTTTGTCATTAGGGCTAGGTGGCGGGTTTTTATTGGTCTCTCTTCCTAATGAATGGCTATGATCTAACCTAGCAACATCAAGGGTCCTAATTAGTTCCTAACCTCTATATAAACAACCCTAGACTAAACCCTAATCTATTCATTAAAAATTAAGAATATAGCCGCCATGTTGCTGAGGAACGACAAAGCATAGCCGCCAACTAAAGAGAGGATTAGGGAGGAAGTTCTAAGGCCTAAAGCTAATCAATTCAACAAAGGAATTTGCGTCTTCAATCCCTAAACTAGAGAATTCATCAAACCATTGTAAGTAGAGTATTACTTTGGTATAATAAACAACTGTGTTGATGTGTATGCTTGGATTGTGGCAATGGAAGTAATTTATATTTGTGCAAAATTATGTATTCATTATAAAGGACTACATGCGGTAGTTCTATGCAAATAAACGTTTGGAATATTGCGCAAATTGTGTAATCTATATTGAAGCTACATGTATGTAGTTAATTGAAATTCATGCAAATTTGAGGCTTTGTTATTATGCCGTTATGATGTATATTTTGTGCATAAATCGTTTTGCAAGTAATTGAAACAAGTTTGGTTATTATAGTTCATATGAAACTATGTGGAATTTTGACACCATGTATTAGTCATGCTTTTGCAAACTTATGAATATGGCTAGGAATGATATTTGGCATAATTGAGATCTATGATTAAGTCTATCTCGTTTTAAAGAATTATATGATGACATGGTTAGATTAGACTCAAAAATCCCCTTTTTGCAAGTTTAAAGCAAACACCATGTTTAGGAATATTTATGCATAAGTATGTCTATACCATCGTTATGTGATTAGGCTTAAATCATGATTAAGTTGAAATATGCTATGTTCATGCTAGAAGTATTTATGCCATGCTTATGTTTGACAATATGTCATGTTTATGCTAGAAGTATTTATGCCATGCTTATGTTTGACAATATGCCATGTTTATGCTAGAAGTATTTAGGCCATGCTTATGTTTGACATTATGCCTAAATAAGAATATAAGTTCATGTTGTAGTTAAACCTATGCAAGTTTACATGCCTTGATTTATGTCACCTATGTTTTATGACCAAGATATATGTTACCACTATGCAAGTACACCAATTTCTATTATGTATTTTCCAACGTCATATGCAAGTTCATGCGCTCACTTTCCCCTCTTTGTGTATACGCCATAAGCCTCCCCTTTTCGCATGGCTAAATTGGGCTTTAAAAGGCTAAGCCCAATATATATAAACGGACGTGTAAAACGGGGAAAAATAACGTTGGGTTAACATTAATTTAATGAATGAAAACTAAAGTAAAAGGGCCCAAATTCAAGTATGGGTTGGGCCCATGGTTGGTGTAACCTTTACACCATTAACTTAATAATGGGCCGCAAATATTTACATATAAGAAATAAAGAAGAATGACAAAATATGTAAATGTAGAAAAGACGATGTGTTTAACCCGAGGTTGGATTGAGTTGTGATGTAAACCTGCCCGGAACCGCCCGGCTGTCCAGTAGTCACAACAATACCTATCCAATGTGGGAGGTTAAACATGGAGCCCAGCAAGGACCCGAGGTTAGACTGAGTTGTGGCGTAAGACTGCCCGGAACCAACCGGCAACAGGCAGCCACAACAATACCTGTCTAATGTGAGAGGTCAGGGCCTTAATAAGACAATTAAGGCTGAGTCAGGATTGTTAGGATTAAGTGGACTAAAGACTTAATCAAAATGGAACATGCTAAACTAAACGGACTGGTGGGGTTAGGTTAGGAAACACTTAACCAACTTAGCATGTTGGCTAGAGATAGAAAACCTAGTAACGGGGGACCCTTTTCAGCAGTAACCCTAAAAGGTGTATCAGGATACCCTGAAACTAGGCAGGGTGGGGCACGATTACTGGGCTGATTGTAAGAGGTCAAATCGACGGCGGTGGTGTAGCAGTGTAGGTTCTAACGGTGTGCGGGCGTGCACGCACTCCGGCGCAGAAAAATAAAGCACTGGACACCAGTAGCGTACCTTTGCACTCTAAGGTTGTGTCGGGTTGCCACTATGGGACTTGATACACCCCATGGTGGGACCAGCATAGGTAACTACAGACATCGGGGGCCGTAAGACACATGTAACTTTGCGAATAGGAGCCGATCATCGTAGAATGGATCACACTACCCTGATTATGGGGTGCAAATTGGAAACTAGTTTATATGGGTTCAGGGATTAACATGGGGTACGATAGTATATTCGACCCTAGATAACTTAACCAAGTTCATAGTGTTTGCCCACTTCCTGTTTTACTTATCATACCCAGTTCTTTATTCATAGACAAAGTAGTACTAGACTTACTCAGGCTTTATGTCTGACTCTATTTTTCTTTCGTCTTCTTTCTTCCGTTTCCCCCCCCCCCCCAAGGTCCTCAGGGAGGGAACACAGCAGCTTGATCAACCTCAACATCCAGCTTGAAGAAGAGAAATGTATTGCTTGGACTTTCCTGTTTTGAACTATGGCTTTGGACAATTCCCTATGGGGCTTTGGCAGTTTATCTATGTTTTATTCATGCTTCTTTAAATAATGTACTCAAGACAGATTATGAAGTATTATGTTATGTTTTTGGAAGGGATGTTGTTGTAACACGTATTTGACTTTATGAAATAAAATTTGTTGTTCTTCCGCTGGTTTACAAATATGTGTTATTATATCTGTCTTGTATATCTGTGACTTGTACTTATAAACCTCCACCAAAATTAGGGCATTCCCTTTGAGAGTGACCCTAACGGAGGTGGGGTGTTTCACTTGGTATCAGAGCACAGGTTTACCAGATAAGATAAAAAGTTTTGAAAAATTATTTTCAAAAAGGAAATTTAAAGAAGCATTTTTAAAAGAAAAATATTATTTTATTTTAAAAAAAAAGGCAAAGTCCACTCCCCAAAGCCATAGGTACTATCTCTTATCCTTCGTTTTGAACCTATCCTTTTTGTTTCAGCATGTCCCAAGAACTTAACTTGCCTGAAGGGGTGCCCATACCTGGTTGGTTTAGACGATTCTTAGAAGCTAGGGCCACTCAACCAGGTCCTACCGTTCCTCCTCCCCCAGCTGCAGGGAATCATCCAGCTGCAGCAGCACCTTTTCCTCCACCTCCTCCACGGGGAAACACGTTCGCTAAGATATGTAGAGATTTTAAAGCTATGGGAGGAAGGGATTTCCATGGAACTGAGTCCTTCGTAGCAGCTAGGAATTGGCTGAAGGAAACTGAAGACCTATTCATCATCTTTGAGGTAGAAGATAGACAAAAAGTACAATTGGCAGTGTGGCTATTGAAGGGCGAGGCTTCCTACTGGTGGGAAGTCACTAATGCTGAAAGACCAGTAGAAACATGGGAGGACTTTAGGGCAAGGTTTGAGACCAAATTTCTCTCAGATGCGGAAAGAAGTTTGCAGTTGGAGAAATTCTTATTTCTTAAGCAAGGAGACAAGACTGTTAGAGAGTATGTGAATCAGTTTGATGAGCTGGCTAGGTTTGGGCTTGACCTAGTCAACACCCCGCATAAGAAGGCTCTCCGTTTCGTCAAAGGGTTAAATGAGCCATTACACAGTTTGGCCATGACCCATATACCCATGGGAGCCACGTATGAAAGATTGGTGCAAATGGCATTGCTGAATGAAGAGGATAAGGGCAAGAAAGAGACAAAGGCAGAAAGCTCTCAAGGGAAGAAAGAGGGTTTGCAGCCTAAGAAGACAGACTTCAAGAAAGGCGGGAAAGGCAACAAGGAGAAGAGGAAGTGTAATTTCTGTGGCAAAGTGGGGCACTTAGTAAAGGACTGCCGGAAAAAGAAGGCCAAGGAAAATGGTGGGTGCTTTTCATGCGGACAGACAGGCCACAGGGCTAAGGACTGCCCAAGGAAACGAGGGCAGGGGCAGGGGGCTGGATCCACCCCAGGGGCACAGGTTCATGTGCTAGAAGCGCCACCATTGCAACAGCGAGGTACAAATACTTCTGTAGAAAGTGTAGTTTATCTTTATGATCACCCCGTTCGCACTTTATTTGATTCTGGCGCATCACACTCCTTTATCTCGTCTGCTTTAGTAGAATCTCTGCACCTAAAAACTAGTATGGTAGAGGACCCCTTAATTGTTTCAAACCCAATTGGGGGCCCAGCTCATTTGTCTATGATCTGTCTGGATTTGAAAATTTCTATTCTAAGTGTAGAATTTGAATGTAGTGCCTTTGTTTTGGGCTTTTCGGGGTATGGTTTGATTTTGGGTATGGATTGGCTATCCAGTAATGGGGCCATCCTTGATTGTGAGAAAAGGGTTGTTAGGCTCCTAACCCAGCTCGGTAATACTTTGGAAATTTCTTGTAATCCCTCGTATTCGGTTATGCTTAGTTATCTTGAATCGCTAGATGCCTCTGTTGAAAATTTGAAATCAGTTAGAGTGGTCCGGGAATATCCGGATGTCTTCGAAGAGGTGAAGGGCTTGCCTCCGAAGCGGGAGATAGACTTCCGCATATATCTTGTAGATAATGCAAAGCCCGTTGCGTTGCCCGTTAGACATATGGCTCCACGAGAAAGGAAAGAGCTCAGTAAACAGATTAAAGAGCTTCTAGAAAAGGGGTTCATTAGGAGGAGCATTTCAGAATGGGGCGCTCCAGTGGTGTTCGCTACAAAGGCGAATGGTTCACTCCGTCTATGTGTTGACTATAGGGAGCTCAACAAGTTAACGAAAAAGAATAGGCACCCTCTCCCTAGAATTGACGATTTATTTGACCAGCTTGTAGGAGCGTCTGTTTTCTCCCAACTCGATTTAGCAACCGGTTTTCATCAGCTAAGGGTGGCTGAAGATAGCATCGATAAAACGGCTTTCAGAACCCCAGACGGCTTCTTTGAATGGCTTGTCATGCCTTTCGGCTTGACAAATGCACCTGCGTACTTCGTGGACCTGATGAGTAGGGTATTTAAAGATTTCCTCAACAAATTCGTAGTGGTCTTCGTAGATGATATCCTTATCTTCTCAAAGAGTGAAGAGGAGCATGCTCAGCACTTAAGGGCAATCATGGAAACTTTGCGAGTCCATCAACTAAAAGCCAAGTTCTCCAAATGCCACTTTTGGAGAGAAGAGGTGAGGTTCCTAGGGCACATAGTATCCAAACAAGGGTTAGCGGTGGACCCTGCTAAGGTAGTGGCGGTACAAGATTGGAAGACACCAAGGAATGCAACTGAGGTCCGAAGCTTTCTAGGACTAGCAGGTTTCTATCGAAAATTCATAAGGGATTTTGCGAAAATTTCAGCTCCGCTCACGAAATTGACTAAGAAGAATCTAGTGTTCAATTGGGACTTGGATTGCGAGTTTGCTTTCCAACGACTGAAAAGGGCTCTCACAACAGCCCCAGTTTTGACGCTGCCTGATGGGAGTAAGATGTTCACTGTTTATACGGATGCATGTGGGACAGGGCTAGGCGCCGTCTTAATGCAAGAAGGGAGGGTGGTAGCTTATGGCGGGAGACAGTTAAAGGTGCACGAAAAGAACTACCCAACCCACGATCTAGAGTTAGCCGCCATCGTCTTTGCACTCAAGTCTTGGCGACACTATCTCCTAGGTGAGAAGTTCGAACTTTACACTGACCATAAATCGTTGAAATATCTTTTCTCGCAGAAAGATCTTAACTTGAGGCAACAAAGGTGGATGGAGTTTCTTGCCTCGTACGATTTCGAAATCTCCTACACTCCGGGCAAAGGCAACGTAGTGGCAGACGCGTTGAGCCGAAAGAAATTGACCCTAAGCCCGTTGTTTGTTGAAAGACAAAGCCTAGAGTGTATAGCCAGCTTCGACTTTAGGCCCTCCTCCGATTTCGTACCGGGCTTGCTTGCATCTCTCGAAGTGCGCCCAACTTTAGTAGATTCAGTAGGGGCAGCACAACGCGAAGACCCTCAGCTTGTAGAAATAATTGATAGGCTAATTAGGGGTGAGACTTCAAGTCACCTCAATAGATACTCCATCGACGATAAGGGTGTACTAAGGCGAGATGGAAGACTATGCGTCCCACAGACGAAAGATTTAGTAAAGAAGGTTCTCGAAGAAGCACATCACTCCAAGATGACGATACACCCCGGCGGAGATAAAATGTACAAAGACATAAAAAGGACTTTCTTCTGGAACGGCATGAAAAAGGACGTGGCAGAGTTCGTTTCTAAGTGTATGGTGTGCCAACAGGTTAAGGCGGAACAGAAAAAGCCTGGCGGACTGCTACATCCTTTGGAGGTCCCGCAGTGGAAGTGGGATAGCATCTCAATGGACTTCATCGATGGGCTGCCTAGGTCTAGGAGAGGCAACACTAGCATTTGGGTAATAGTGGATAGGCTTACTAAAAGCGCCCACTTTTTACCTGTCAAAAGTAAAAGAACCGCCTCATCCCTAGCATCACTTTACCTCAAGGAAATCGTGCGACTCCATGGAATACCATCTAGCATCGTTAGTGACCGAGACCCCATCTTCACCAGCGAGTTTTGGCGGAGTCTGCAAGAAGCAGTAGGAACGCAGTTATGCTTAAGCACAGCCTATCATCCCCAAACCGACGGCCAAACAGAGAGAGTGAACAGAGTTTTGGAAGACCTTTTAAGGTTATGCGTCCTCGACTTCGGAGGGACATGGGAAGACCACCTTCCTTTGGTGGAATTTGCCTACAACAACAGCTATCAAGCAACCATCGGAATGGCGCCCTTCGAAGCTTTATATGGAAGACCGTGCCGATCGCCCACTTGTTGGTGGGAGTCCACGGATAAGCTCATACTTGGACCAGACATGATCCGAGAGACCTCAGAGAAAGTAGACTTAATACGAAGAAGGATGAAGACGGCCCAAGACAGACAAAAGTCCTACGCCGACAAGAGAAGGACCGACCTTGAATTCGAGGTTGGAGACAGAGTTTTTCTCAAGGTATCACCACTAAGAAACGTTGTTCGTTTTGGAACCACAGGAAAGCTAGCGCCAAGATTCGTAGGGCCATTCCCTATTATCGAGAAAATTGGGAAAATGGCTTATAGATTAGAGCTACCCGAGAAGTTGGCTGGAGTCCACAACGTTTTTCACGTTTCACATCTCCGAAAATGTCTACACGAGTCTGCTGAAGTGGTAGAGCCGAATATCCTCGAAGAGGCCGAAGTGGAACGCGAAGCAACCATAAGAAGAATTCCAACCCGCATCTTAGGAACGGAAGTGAAGAAGCTACGCAACCGCGAAGTCAAGCTCGTCAAAGTTCAGTGGAGCGACGCCGAGGGAGACGCGACTTGGGAAACTGAAGCTAGAATCCGTACAGCCTACCCTTTTCTGTTCGAGGGTACATCCTTGATCTTTCTTTTTCCTTAAGTTGCGCTTTTATCTATCTTTTTAGGTATCGACCTTATCTTTAGGGTAGAAACCTTTTGGATGAAAACATGTAATTGAAACATGTTATGTATGATGGTTGCAAGTGGTTGCAAGTGATTGCTAGTGGTTGCTCGTGGTTGCATATACACACACAATCTAGGTTTTAGATCGGCTCAGTCACTTCATATTGCATATGCATATGTGTTTGTATTCGTATGTGGTTGAACTTTAATGTGTTGACATGTGGATGCTGCATTTGTATTGAATGACTGTGCACTCATGTAGAATCAAAGATAGGAAAATTTGCATACATAATGGATTCATGGCACTAACATAATTCGCATTAAGGAGGTCAACTGAATCAGTAGACCGACTGATTTTGCATTAGATAAGTACATGTATACACACACACTTTGCATATGATCATGAAGCATTAGAAGTCTTTTAAGGACAATGGATACTCGTGTTTGATGGATGAGTAGATGGATTATTGGATGTTAGGATTTACATTCCTCCTAACTTGAAGATTTCGGGGACGAAATCCTTTCAAGTGGGGGAGAATGTAACACCCCGAAAATTCTATAACTGTGAAAGTAACAAATTAAAGTATAATTAATCTGAAATCAAAGAACCAAGGGAAACGGGATACGCCATTGCGTTCGTCTCGGAAAAATACGCGAAATAGAGTCCGAGTTTTCGAAAAACGGAGTCCGTATGAAGAAGATATGGCCTTCGGAAGATTTGAATTAAATTTAAAACTCAAACAGAATTAAATAATTAAATATTCCGAAGTGGGGCCCATTGGGCCAGAAAAGCGCCGCCTGGGCCACCCAGGTCGACTGGGCTGTCGACCTGGGCTACCCATGTCGACAGGGCTGTCGACAGCCCTGTCGACAGGGGTATCGACCTGGTCGAGCCCAGTCAACCTGGCTGGCCAGGTCGGTGTGTGGTCGAATTTCTGTGGTCTGCTTTGTCATTAGGGCTAGGTGGCGGGTTTTTATTGGTCTCTCTTCCTAATGAATGGCTATGATCTAACCTAGCAACATCAAGGGTCCTAATTAGTTCCTAACCTCTATATAAACAACCCTAGACTAAACCCTAATCTATTCATTAAAAATTAAGAATATAGCCGCCATGTTGCTGAGGAACGACAAAGCATAGCCGCCAACTAAAGAGAGGATTAGGGAGGAAGTTCTAAGGCCTAAAGCTAATCAATTCAACAAAGGAATTTGCGTCTTCAATCCCTAAACTAGAGAATTCATCAAACCATTGTAAGTAGAGTATTACTTTGGTATAATAAACAACTGTGTTGATGTGTATGCTTGGATTGTGGCAATGGAAGTAATTTATATTTGTGCAAAATTATGTATTCATTATAAAGGACTACATGCGGTAGTTCTATGCAAATAAACGTTTGGAATATTGCGCAAATTGTGTAATCTATATTGAAGCTACATGTATGTAGTTAATTGAAATTCATGCAAATTTGAGGCTTTGTTATTATGCCGTTATGATGTATATTTTGTGCATAAATCGTTTTGCAAGTAATTGAAACAAGTTTGGTTATTATAGTTCATATGAAACTATGTGGAATTTTGACACCATGTATTAGTCATGCTTTTGCAAACTTATGAATATGGCTAGGAATGATATTTGGCATAATTGAGATCTATGATTAAGTCTATCTCGTTTTAAAGAATTATATGATGACATGGTTAGATTAGACTCAAAAATCCCCTTTTTGCAAGTTTAAAGCAAACACCATGTTTAGGAATATTTATGCATAAGTATGTCTATACCATCGTTATGTGATTAGGCTTAAATCATGATTAAGTTGAAATATGCTATGTTCATGCTAGAAGTATTTATGCCATGCTTATGTTTGACAATATGTCATGTTTATGCTAGAAGTATTTATGCCATGCTTATGTTTGACAATATGCCATGTTTATGCTAGAAGTATTTAGGCCATGCTTATGTTTGACATTATGCCTAAATAAGAATATAAGTTCATGTTGTAGTTAAACCTATGCAAGTTTACATGCCTTGATTTATGTCACCTATGTTTTATGACCAAGATATATGTTACCACTATGCAAGTACACCAATTTCTATTATGTATTTTCCAACGTCATATGCAAGTTCATGCGCTCACTTTCCCCTCTTTGTGTATACGCCATAAGCCTCCCCTTTTCGCATGGCTAAATTGGGCTTTAAAAGGCTAAGCCCAATATATATAAACGGACGTGTAAAACGGGGAAAAATAACGTTGGGTTAACATTAATTTAATGAATGAAAACTAAAGTAAAAGGGCCCAAATTCAAGTATGGGTTGGGCCCATGGTTGGTGTAACCTTTACACCATTAACTTAATAATGGGCCGCAAATATTTACATATAAGAAATAAAGAAGAATGACAAAATATGTAAATGTAGAAAAGACGATGTGTTTAACCCGAGGTTGGATTGAGTTGTGATGTAAACCTGCCCGGAACCGCCCGGCTGTCCAGTAGTCACAACAATACCTATCCAATGTGGGAGGTTAAACATGGAGCCCAGCAAGGACCCGAGGTTAGACTGAGTTGTGGCGTAAGACTGCCCGGAACCAACCGGCAACAGGCAGCCACAACAATACCTGTCTAATGTGAGAGGTCAGGGCCTTAATAAGACAATTAAGGCTGAGTCAGGATTGTTAGGATTAAGTGGACTAAAGACTTAATCAAAATGGAACATGCTAAACTAAACGGACTGGTGGGGTTAGGTTAGGAAACACTTAACCAACTTAGCATGTTGGCTAGAGATAGAAAACCTAGTAACGGGGGACCCTTTTCAGCAGTAACCCTAAAAGGTGTATCAGGATACCCTGAAACTAGGCAGGGTGGGGCACGATTACTGGGCTGATTGTAAGAGGTCAAATCGACGGCGGTGGTGTAGCAGTGTAGGTTCTAACGGTGTGCGGGCGTGCACGCACTCCGGCGCAGAAAAATAAAGCACTGGACACCAGTAGCGTACCTTTGCACTCTAAGGTTGTGTCAGGTTGCCACTATGGGACTTGATACACCCCATGGTGGGACCAGCATAGGTAACTACAGACATCGGGGGCCGTAAGACACATGTAACTTTGCGAATAGGAGCCGATCATCGTAGAATGGATCACACTACCCTGATTATGGGGTGCAAATTGGAAACTAGTTTATATGGGTTCAGGGATTAACATGGGGTACGATAGTATATTCGACCCTAGATAACTTAACCAAGTTCATAGTGTTTGCCCACTTCCTGTTTTACTTATCATACCCAGTTCTTTATTCATAGACAAAGTAGTACTAGACTTACTCAGGCTTTATGTCTGACTCTATTTTTCTTTCGTCTTCTTTCTTCCGTTTCCCCCCCCCCCCCAGGTCCTCAGGGAGGGAACACAGCAGCTTGATCAACCTCAACATCCAGCTTGAAGAAGAGAAATGTATTGCTTGGACTTTCCTGTTTTGAACTATGGCTTTGGACAATTCCCTATGGGGCTTTGGCAGTTTATCTATGTTTTATTCATGCTTCTTTAAATAATGTACTCAAGACAGATTATGAAGTATTATGTTATGTTTTTGGAAGGGATGTTGTTGTAACACGTATTTGACTTTATGAAATAAAATTTGTTGTTCTTCCGCTGGTTTACAAATATGTGTTATTATATCTGTCTTGTATATCTGTGACTTGTACTTATAAACCTCCACCAAAATTAGGGCATTCCCTTTGAGAGTGACCCTAACGGAGGTGGGGTGTTTCACACGTATAGGGTTGTACTTGACTACGAGAGGAGGATCGTTAGTTTGATGACATTTATGTTGTATATAACGGTGTTGTATACACAATTATATGATTTCTGTTTGATGATAATAACCAAATATATATTAATAAAAATGTGTTTGTTATTGTAATGTTATATAACATCACAGACAAGAATATAATTTATATTTAAATAGAATACGACTGTACACAATTCCTTACATTCACACAATATTTTATTTAAATATAATATTATATTTCAACATTCAAATAATACAAATTATATGACTCCACTATTTGTACACATTCACAGATATTACACATGATATTATACTTGTAAATAAATTAAATACGATAGACAAGTTTGTTTGAACACAATAAAATAATATTTTATTTCATTCAAACTTGTTTGTTACAAATATCAGTACAATTTTCTCTACAATACTCATACATTCACTCTGTCTATACAAATCATATATACATACATCTTCACTCATATTACATACACACATTCATTTATTCACACACTCATTCACTGATACTGTCTTCTGTCATCTTTAGTCTTCTGCCTTTACAACTTTCAGTCAGTCCAGTCTTCATACCTATCACAAACAGAAACACACACACTATCTGGAACAGAAATAATATTTTAAATTATAGAGAATATAATTTTTATTTTAAAAATTTATTTGCCCCAGAATTTCGGTGTGTTTCTCATCATTTTTTTGACTCGATCTGATTTTCATATCCATCAGATTGTGTCTAGACAGCTTGTGATATTCACAGTGACACATTGTAAATACCACAAGGTAGACAACATATATATATATATATATCAATGCAGGGACAGGAAAACGTGTCTAAATGGCTGCATATACACACATGTATACACGTGTGCGCTGCCTCGCCAAAACAGTGTGCAGCTGAGGAGTAGCCGCGTGGACCATCTCGACTCAGTGCACATATGAAAAAAACAATGATCAAAGAACAACACATGCAAACATGTGGAGCTACAACATAAAGGTGACATGAAACAGCATGGGTGGAAAAGTCAAATGGTCAACGTGTACAAGGCAGTATGTTCAACTATCACAAAGTGGTCGATCCCAAGTCTATGGTACATCTAGTTCATGCGCGTTTATTTACAAGGTGGTCGAGATCGCCATTTTAGGACATGACAGCAACATGCTTGTGGTGCTCAAGGATCAAGCATGTGATTTGGTGAAAACTCAAGAAAAGTGTAGTCCTCAAGCACAACAAGGCAACTTTATGGATGGTATATAGTTAAAAAACTTCAGCAAAGTTCATGGTCATGTCAATACAGCCAAGTATACATGAAGCAAGTCAAGGTGCAGATCACAATGGTCAAGCAGCTAAGACATGTTCAAGTTTGACACAGCAATTTCATGTTCAGTTTCAGTTTCAAATACAAACTGGAGCAATCATATAATGGATCCCACTCTCAAGACAGTGCAACATAATCAGTTTCATATGCACATGTACATTAGAATTTCAGCATGTATAAACCAGAAAGCAAACAAGTATAGCCTTAGCAAGAAAATGCAAAGCTGAATAGAAAGTGTGGGATCATGTATAGTTTGAATTCACAAGTATAAAGCATTGGTTTAAATAAAGCAAATACATGGTCCGACAAATTCACAAAATGGTGCAGGTTCACAAGTGACATAGTAGTTGTTTCAAAGTGCACAAATCAGCAGGTATGCATGGTACGTTACAAGTATACAGCAAAGCACAAATGAAATTAGTGTAGCAGCATGACAACAGTGCCAAAGTTTAAGGGTCATAGGAACAACGAAAAATCAACATGGCAAGCAATCAAAAGCTTTAACATACGGATAATAATTCAAGGCTGCAGTTCAACACCAAGTTCAATCAACAATGAAATGAGCAATCTTTGGAAAAGGATTCATGCGCAAAAATAAATTGGTGGTTTCCAAATATACAAATTGTTTTTTGGCAAGTTCTTTTTTTAAAATCAGCGTGCATGGATAAATTCAATCAAGATCACTATTTTTGGGAAGATATAAATTTTGCATTTCACACTGTCTCCATAAATAAGCAACATCTTTGGCAAGAAATCAGTTTCAGGGATATACAGAATGGTTATTTCGGCAAAATCATTTTTGGCAAACAAATGTTAAAATAAACATGGATGAGTAGCAGGAAATTCAGGTGTTTTCGGTATTTGAATCGAATATCAATTCAAGTCAACATGAATGGGCACAACAATTTAACAGCAAGCATTTTTGGGAAAAACATTAATTTCTGGTTTCAAATTGTTTTCCAAAAATATACAATGCAAAGTCGAGGTGGTAATTTATTTCCAGATTCAATGAAGGTCTAATTCACGTCCAGGTTCATCAATCAAGCATATCAAAAGAGGAAAATCAAGCAACATTTCAAAACAGGAAAGCGGAAAAATTCATTCAAGTCGTATAACAAAAGGGGAAAGCATCAATCAGCAAATCAGCCGAGTCATTGACTTTTGAAATTAGAGGAATCTAGGGTTTCAAATTACCCTATTTATTCACCAATCATCACAGGCAGGTATGAAGATTGAAACCAAAAAAAAGCAGATCGCAAGAAAATAAAAGCAAGAAAACTCAGAATACTCACGATTATTCGAACATCTTCAAATCAACGAGGGCCAAGACAAAGACCAGACCAATCGAAAAACCAAGCAAAGGATTTCAGCCTCATAGCACTGATTTATCAGAATCGCGATCGAGATTTGGATTTCTAGGGAAACCCTAGCCTTTGAAGCCAGCCACTATTTTTGTACAAAGCAAAGGACCGGGCAAAAGAAATTGCAAATGGGTCGGCCCTGTGAAAAGGGGCTAAGCCAAGTTTAAAAGGGATGACCCTTATCTTTAACTCCTAGGGTTTTTTAAGTTTTGTTTTAGCTTGTTTATTTTAATTTGTATTGGTTTTAATTTTTTTTTTGGTATACCATCTAAACCAGTTTCTAGAGTACTGTAAAATTCTAGGGAATTCAGTTAGGGTGTTGACTGGCAGTTTACTAGAGTCTGTAAAATCTAGGGTTACGGATTACGGGTTTGTAATTCGGGAAAATATGGTCGAGGGGATTTCGATCAATCTAAGGTTTTGAGCGTAGGGTTAGTACAGGAGTAGGGAGTGCGAGTTTACAGTGTCTGTAAGTGGGATCTATTATTAACTTCTAGCATAAACCTTAGGAATGCAGTAGTAGGCAGGATTTTGCCGAAGCTAGGTATCTCTGTGTGTTATTTCTTTTCTGCTTTTTATTTCTGCTGTATTCTGTGATCGGTTTATTATTTAATATCCTATCAGATTTTAAACTCAGCGTGAAACTGTGAAAAACCCTATTCACCCCCCTCTAGGGTTATTCTAGATCCAGCAAGTGGTATTAGAGCAGGTATTTTTGTTTAACTCTAGAGAAATGGTGATTCCTTGTTGTCAGTCCATAGAGAGTCAGTCCAGTGATATTCCAATTATTTCCAATGGAACATATTTTTTAATATGGAAATCAAAATTCGAATTATATTTAAAGTCTGTTAATTTTGAATATTGGAATATTATTGAAAATTTGGAAGATATGTTAGATAAGAAGAATAAGGTTTTGAATGCTCGTGTTATGCATATTATATATTCCTATCTTGATAATGATCAATTAAAATTTATCTCTCATTGTTTAACTGTGCAGGATATCTGGAAAACTCTCAACACGTTATATGGAAAATCTGACGACTGCCCCAAACCCCAGAATGGCAACTCAGATTCAGATCTATGCTTAATAGGTTATGTGAATGAAATTTCAGATGGATCAGATGATGGAGAATCAACAGATGTTGAAACAGAAAAATTCACATACGAAGATTTAGTTTATATGTGTGTTGATTTGACTAAATCCGTTGATAAACTGAAACTGAAAATTAAAACTTTGAAATCTGAAAACCCTTAGTTACGATGCAAAAATAATTTTTTGGAATTGAAATTTGAAAATAGAGAATTTTCTAATTCTAAGTGCGAAAATTGTTTGAATTTGGAAAATATTCTTGCTCATCTTAATGAAAATTTTGAAAAGCTTAAAAACCAAATTTTGATTTTGAAAAATAGTGAGGATGGGCTAACTCATAGAAACAATTTTTTGCAAAAGGAATTAGATAATTTCAGGACATATGAAAATTCCAAATTTGAATTTTTTGAAAAAGAAAACTTGTTGAAAACTGAATCTTCTTTGAAAGAGCTTGAAAACAAAATTGAAAAATTCAAGATTTTTGAAAAACAACAATTTGAAAAGCAAATTCAGTTTGAATCTAAGATTCTTGAATCCAAGTCCAAAATCAAATTGCTTGAAAAACGAAAATTCTGTTTTGAAACAGAATGATACTGAAAAGAGAAAAATCAGCATTAATCGATGTTCGAATCTAATGGAAGAAAATTCTGATCTTAAATCGAAAATGAACAATCTTGAATTAAGTTTGAAACATTTTTCAATTGGTGAAAAATCTTTGAATATGTTGTTGAAAAATCAATTTTCTTCTAGTAATAAAAATGGTATTGGTTTTGGGAAAAGAAATGATTTTGAAAATTTGAACTCTTATGATTTCAAAAATCCTTCAAACTGCTTCAAGAAGGGTCATTCAGAAAATTTGAATCTTAAAAATTCCAAAAGTTTTTTGAATCACAATCGAGATAAGAATTGGTTTGATAACAATTCATTTAATTCATTTTGGACCCCGAAAGGAAATAAAGTAAATTCGTTTAAATTCAAACAAGTTTGGGTTCCAAAGGGTACGAAGATAAATTCGGATGGATTGCTATACAAACAGATCTAGGTACCAAAAGATGTTAACAAAACTGTGAGTGGTTTTACTAATTTTGTTAGACCACTCAATCCCCTAAACTGTTAGGTAGCAGAGGAGGCTGAGGAACTGCTTCGCGAAAGAGAAACTCAAATCAAACAGCCTCATATCATTGAATCATTCACAAGTTCCTTAGCCTAGTCTGTTTAGTTAGAGATTCATTTGCTTACATCGATTTCAGGCATGATCTCTAAACTCACTTTTGTAAATATTCTCTATTTTTATTTTCTTTGTTTATTTCTCCTTCTGTCCCTTCTGTTTATTCTCTTTGTCTATTTGATTTGTCATTGTCATATCATTGTAATTTTCTTGTGATTTCTTAAACTTCCAATTGTAGAATCCATATTTTCTGGAAGTTCACTTCATTTGTATGAGACTCTAATGATTTAATCTTTTCCAGATTCAGAATTTAAACGTGTATATATCTGCAATTGTTTTGAAGTTTATGTTTTATTTCTGAATTCCTAACAGTGCTGAAGCATTCATGTTATATCTTGAACTCTGTTAATTTAAATTCTAAATTTTTGAAGATCTGAAATATTAATGAAATTTCACATACTTCTGCTGTTTTGAGTCCCTTCTAATTCATTTTGAAATGGCTTGAAATATTATACTCATTACAGCACATTACTAGTTCTCTGTTGTGATAATTTCATTGATTTTCAAATTAGCTTGGATATTCTGAATTATCTTGAATCACAATGATACATCTTGAAATTCATATTTATTCATGATTATTATGGTTGAAATTAGTTTTGTTTGAAATCATCTGAAATTCTAGATATTTTGAATATCACACACCACTTAAAGTTGAAATTATCAATCTTGTGTGCATAATTCATTATATCTCAAACTTGATATTGATTCAAGTGATTTCAAATAAATTATTTTTATTTTTTTGGATCGTGAATTATTACTCAAACTTGATGTAAATATTCTGAAAAATTCTTCGGACTTGTCAGAAATAATTTGGAAAAATTCATTGAAAATTCGGTCCTGAAACTCACTGTTATTTTATGATTTTTTGATTTAAATATTTGTTTATTTAAAATCATTTGAAATTATTGATTTCTTGAATCTCACACACATCGTGAATTTAAAATTTATAATCTGGTGTGATTGATTCATTAAATCCTGATATTTTCACATTTCTTCAAATGATTTAAAATGAACTAAATTTTATAATCTTGGATCTTGGAATATATTTTGTGACCATCAAAAACATCTACTGTCAAGTCTGCTGTACTATTGGTTCCTGTGCTGCTCTGATACTGCTTTTGAAAATGATCTTAGATAACTACTTGAATTGATTAAAATTGACTGCTGCTGAAATTATTTTGCTTGTCTTGTCTGCTTGGACCTTATGATTAAATTTCTGTTTGTTTGTGATATCCTGGTTTGTCTACGGTGTTCTGTTACAATCCTCATTAATAGGGACACCAAGTGGTATCAGAAGTGCCTTATATTTGTCTCACTCATCTGTACTTAGATTCTAATCTTCACCTTGTATAGATCCACACACTCTTTTTGCCTTGTACAAATATTTTCCTCCTGTTTTGTATAGATCTCCATATCCCTCTTGTAATTGATATTCAATTTTAAAATTATTTTTTGATTATTCATTTAGAAGTTGAAATCTATATCCAAATTGAACTGTATTTATAATTCATCAAAATTATTATCAGTTTTTGAAATTGTGATGAATTATGACTGCAGTATATTTCACAAAAAGAGGAGATTTTATTTAGATTTTCATGATGATTGAACATTTATTATAATATCTTTGAATTGGCAATTATTTCACGACCATCTTCTTTATCTACCATTATTCTGTCACTCATCGTGTTTTTTATATTAATGTGGAGAGTTTAATATATATATATTTTTAAAAAAATCTTCTTGAATAAATAGTGGAAATATATGTGATAGAAATTGGACTATGTTATTATTCATAATTAGTGATAACTGAATTTTTTTAATAATCCCAGTACAGTCGAGCATATTTCATAATATAATTAATTTAGAAATTTATTTCACAGACCATTTCTGTACCTATCACATTTCTATCATCCATATTGGTATTATATACTAAGGAGTTTTTCTATTTAAAGCTGAAAATGATAAAATATATAATTAATACATAAATGTGTCTCTAATCTCATTTAAAAATCCAAGCTCTGGTTATGCATGGTTATGAGACAACTTATAATTTAAGCTACGACTGACCTCATTTAAAATTCCAAGATCTGGTTATGCGTGGTCAGTGTGCTCTTAAATAAAATAAAAATAAAAAGAAAATAATATGCTATAAATTGAAATCTATCTGAAATTCTCCTTTGTGTATAAAAACTAGCCTATCAATCCATCTTTCTAATCTGTGAAATGTGTTGAAATCTTATGACGTATTATGATTTGTTGATTGGTGGGTATTGGGATTTTAGATTATTCGATTTTGTCACTTAAATTGAATGATTAATTATAGTCCAAATCCATCACTATTTTTGTGGTTTAATGTTATAAAATTCTTTTAAAAATAATTGGAAATGTATGTTTTTGAAACTCTCTCCATTTTTATAAATTTCATCGTAAATCCGTCATTCTCTACAATGTGAAATATGCCACCAGTTCTCAGTTTATTATGATTTTTGTTTGACTGATTAAGATTTTTGATGACCATTCTTCCTCTTATGCTGAAATTATATTATTTAGTCATTTTTCATCTATAATTTAATTTTTGAATCCTTTTGTTGATAACAAAAGGGGAAGAATGGATTGAGATTTTGATTTATGAGTGAATATTTTATAAATATTTTTAATTTTGAAAATTCATTCTATTTTCATGTTTCTTCACTCATGCATAGTTATAGTGGGAGTTGCTGTTGTAGGTGGAGCTTTCAAATAGGGGGAGTTCAGTTCTTCACTCTCAAACATATTTGTTATATTCAAAATCCTCATGTTTGTTTGTGATCATCAAAAGGGCGAGATTGTTGTATATAACGGTGTTGTATACACAATTATATGATCTTTGTTTGATGATAACAACCAAATATATATTAATATAAATGTGTTTGTTATTGTACTGTTATATAACATCACAGACAGGAATATAATATTAATATTTAAATAGAATGCGACTGTACACAATTCCATACATTCACATAGTATTTTATTTAAATATAATATTATATTTCAACATTCAAATAGTACAAATTATATGACTCCACTATTTGTACACATTCACAGATATTACACATGATATTATACTTGTAAATAAATTAAATACGATAGACAAGTTTGTTTGAACACAATAAAATAATATTTTATTTCATTCAAACTAGTTTGTTACAAATATCAGTACAATTTTCTCTACAACGCTCATATATTCACTCTGTCTATACAAATCATATACACATACATCTTCACTCATATTACATACATACGCATTCATTTATTCACACACTCATTCACTGATACTGTCTTCTGTCATCTTCAGTCTTCTGCCTTTACAGCGTTCAGTCAATCCAGTCTTCATACCTGTCACAAACAGAAACACACACAGTATCTGGAACAAAAATAATATTCTAAATTCTAGCGAATATAATTTTTATTTTAAAAATTTATCTGCCTCCGAATTTCGGTGTGATTCTCATCATTTTTCTAACTCGATCTGATTTTCATATCCATCTGATTGTGTCTAGACAGCTTGTGATATTCACAGTGATACACTGTAAATACCACAAGGTAGACAACATATATATATATATATCAATGCAGGGACAGGAAAACGTGTTTGGATGGCTGCATATACACACACGTGTATACACGTGCGCACTGCCTCGCCAAAACAGTGTGCAGCTGAGGAGTAGCCGTGTGGACCATCTCGACTCAGTGCACATATGAAATTAACAATGATCAAAGAACAACATATGGAGCTATAGCATAAAGGTGACATGAAACAGCATGGGTGGAAAAGTCAAATGGTCAACATGTACAAGGCAGTATGTTCAACTATCACAAAGTGGTCGAGCCCAAGTTCATGGTACATCTAGTTCATGCGCGTTTATTTACAAGGTGGTCGAGATCGCCATTTTAGGACATGACAACAACATGCTTGTGGTGCTCAAGGATCAAGCATGTGATTTGGTGAAAACTCAAGAAAAGTGTAGTCCTCAAACACTACAAGGCAACTTTATGGATGGTATATAGCTAAGAAACTTCAGCAAAGTTCATGGTCATGTTAATACAGCCAAGTATACACGAAGCAAGTCAAGGTGCAGATCAATGGTCAAGTAGCTAAGACATGTTCAAGTTTGACACAACAATTTCATGTTCAGTTTCAGTTTCAAATACAAACTGGAGCAATCATATAATGGATCCCACTCTCAAGGCAATGCAACATAATCAGTTTCGTATGCACATGTACATCAGAATTTCAGCAGGTATAAACCAAAAAGCAAACAATTATAGCCTTAGCAAGAAAATGCAAAACTGAATAGAAAGTGTGGGATCATGTACAGTTTGAATTCACAAGTATAAAGCATTGGTGTAAATAAAGCAAATACATGGTCCAACAATTTCACAAAATGGTGCAGGTTCACAAGTGACATAGTAGTTGTTTCAAAGTGCACCAATCAACAGATCTGCATAGTACAATACAAGTACACAACAAGACACAAATGAAATTAGTGTAGCAGCATGACAATAGTGCCAAAGTTTAAGGGCCATAGGAACAATGAAAAATCAACATGGCAAGCAATCAAAAGCTTTAACATACGGATAACACTTCAAGGCTGCAGTTCAACACCAAGTTCACTCAACAATGAAGCAAGCAATCTTTGGAAAAGGATTCATGGGCAAAAATAAATTGGTGGTTTCCAAATATACAAATTATTTTTTTGGCAAGTTCTTTTCCTGAAATCAGCGTGCATGGATAAATTCAATCAAGATCACTATTTTTGGGAAGATATAAATTTTTCATTTCACACTGTCACCATAAATAAGCAACATCTTTGGCAAGAAATCAGTTTTAGGGATATACAGAATGGTTATTTCGGCAAGAACATTTTTGGCAAACAAATATTAAAATCGGCATGGATGAGTAGCAGGAAATTCAAGTGTTTCCGGTATTTGAATCGAATATCAATTCAAGTCAACATGAATGGGCACAACAATTTAACAGCAAGCATTTTTGGAAAAACATTAATTTCTGGTTTCAAATTGTTTTCCAAAAATATAGAATGCAAAGTCGAGGTAGTAAATTATTTCCAGATTCATTGAAGGTATAATTCACGTCCAGGTTCATCAATCAAGCATATCAAAAGAGGAATCAAGCAACATTTCAAAAGAGGAAAGTGGAAAAATTCATTCAAGTCGTATAACAAAAGGGGAAAGCATCAATCAGAAAATCAGTAGAGTCATTTACTTTTGAAATCAGAGGAATCTAGGGTTTTGAATTACCCTATTTATTCACCAATCATCACGGGTAGGTATGGAGATTGAAACCAATAAAAAGCAACTCGCAAGAAAATAAAAGCAAGAAAACTCAGAATACTCATGATTATTCGATCATCTTCAAATCAACGAGAGCCATGACAAAGACCAGATCGATCGACAAGCCAAGCAAAGGATTTCACCTCAAAGCATTGATTTATCAGAATCGCAATCAAGATTTGGATTTCCAGGGAAACCTTAACCCTTGAAGCCAGCCGCCATTTTTTTAACAAAGCAAAGGATCGGGCAAAAGAAAATGCAAATGGGCCGACCATGTGAAAAGGCGCTAAGCCAAGTTTAAAAGGATGACCCTTATCTTTAACTCCTAGGGTTTTTTAAGTTTTTTTTTAGCTTGTTTATTTTAATTTGTATTGGTTTTAATTTTTTCTGTATACCGTCTAAATCAGTTTCTAGAGTACTGTAAAATTCTAGGGAATTCAATCAGGGTGTTGACTGGCAGTTTATTAGAGTCTGTAAAATCTAGGATTACGGGTTTGTAATTCGAGAAAATCTGGTCGAGGGGATTTCAATCAGTCTAGGTTTTGAGCATAGGGTTAGTATGGGAGAAGGGAGTGCGAGTCTACAGTGTCTGTAAGCGGGATCTGTTATTAACTCCTAGTAGAAACCTTAGGAATGCGGCAGTAGGCATGATTTTGCCAAAGCTGGGTATCTCTGTATGTTATTTCCTTTCTGCTTTTTATTTCTGCTGTATTCTGTGATCGGTTTATTATTTAATATCTTGTCAAATTTTTTAACTCAGCGTGAAACTATGAAAAACCCTATTCACCCCCCTCTAGGGTTATTCTAGATCCAGCAATTTAGTGGTAGGACGTTTGATATTTCTTGCAACCCACGAGGGTTAGTCATGATGAGCTTTCTTTACTCCCTACATTCTTATGTTGATATTTATTCTGTACTCGTTATTTGTGAGTATCCGGGTGTATTCGAGGAGGTTAGAGGATTACCACCTAAGACAGGAATCGACTTCTAGACTTATCTTATTGAGAACGCAAAGCTTGTAGCACTACCTGTTCGGCATATGGCTCCGAGGGAACGGGGAGAGTTTTGCAAGCAAGTGGGTTAGCTTTTGAAAAAGATTTTATTAAACGGAGTATTTCTGTGTGGGGAGCACCGGTTGTCTTGCCACTAAGGCTGATGGTTCCCTCAATCTATGCGTGGCTTATAGAGAGTTCAATAAGATCACAAAGAAAAATCGTTACCTACTCTCTCTTAAAGATGGTCTATTTGATCAGTAGATAGGCGCCTCTGTATTCTCTCAATCGGACTTGTTATTGGTTTCCATCAATTATGTGTGGTGGATGATAGCATCGATAAAGCAATGTTTTGGACTCATGATGGCTTCTTAGAGTGGTTGGTTATGCCTTTTGGGTTGACCAACGCACCAGTGTATTTTGTGAATTTGATGAATAGAGTATTCAGAGACGTTTTTAATAAGTTTATGGTGGTCTTTTTGGATGATATCCTTGTCTTCTAAAGGAATGAGGATGAGCATGCTTCGCATTAGGGAGAGGTTCTCCGTACTTTCTGAGTTCATATGTTGAAGGAAAAATTCTCCAAGTGTTAATTTTGGAGGAAAGAGGTGCATTTCTTGGGGCATATGATATTAAAGAATGGGTTAGCAGTTGATCCCGCCAAGGTAGTGGTGGTGCAAGAGTGGAGCACCCCCAGAAATTTGACTGAGGGGAGGAGTTTTCTTGGCCTATCGGGTTACTGTAGGAAGTTCATTAAGGACTTTGAATGGATATTGACACCATTGACCCAACTTACTAAGAAGAGATTGGCTTTCTCTAGGCATATGGACCGTGACGATGCTTTTCAAATATTTAATAAGGTTCTCACCAATGCACCAGTTTTGACATTACCCGATGGATCTAAGATGTTCCTAGTTTATATTGATTCTTGTGGGACTGGTTAGGCGCGATATTGATGCAACAAGGTAGAGTAGTGTGTTATGGTAGTAGGAAGCTAAGGGTTCATGAGAGCAATTACCCTACATATGATTTGGAGTCAGCTGTTATAGTATTTGCACTGAAGTCTTGGAGACACTACCTACTTGGCAAGAGATTCGAGCTTATTACAGACCATAAGTCATTTAAGTATTTTCTCTCTCAGATGGATCTTAGTTTGAGATAGTGGAGGTGGATGGAGTTCTTAGCATCATATGATTTCCAGAGTTCGTATAACCCTGGCAAAGGGTATGTGGTGGCTGGTGCTTTGAGTAGCCAGAGCGCGATATTAAGTCCTTTATTCGTTGAGTGGCAGAGCTTGGAGTACATAGCTGAATTCGACTTTCGACCATATATGGATTAAACTATAAAATTATTGGCATCATTTGAGGTGCGACCTACCTTGCTAGAGCAAATTGGGATGAGGCAGAGAGAGGATCCCGAGCCTTCAGACATTTTGGATAAATTGAGTAAAGGAGAGGTATATAGACACCTTCTTAGATATATTGTGGATTGTAGAGGTTGGCTTCGACGGGATGGTAGATTATGCGTACCCTATATGGATGATTTGATGAGTGTAGTACTAGCCGAGGCTCATCACTCTCGGATGACTATCGATCCAGTGGCGATAAGATGCCTTGTGATATGAGTCAGGTCTTTTATTAGACTGGCATAAAGAAGAGTGTGGCTAAGTATGTGTGGCTTGTCAAAGAGTCAAAGCAGAGCAAAAGAAACCCAGTGGACTGCTTCACCCTTTGGATAAACCATTGTGGAAATTGAAGAACATTTCTATGGATTTTGTGGATGGATAGCCTAGGTCGAGAAAGGGCAATACCAGCATTTGGGTCATCGTGGACCGATTGACTAAGAGTGTCCATTTCATCCCATTCAAGACTAAAAGGACATCTACTGGTTTTCTTCCTTGTACATTCATGAGATAGTTAGAATCCATGGTATTTCTTCGGGTATTGCGAGCGACAGAGATCTGATTTTCACCAGTGAGTTTTGGAGGAGTCTGCAAGAGGCATTAGGGACACAACTCAGGTTAAGCACTGCTTATCACCCTCAGACTAATGGACAGACTGAGAGGGTGAATAGATTTTAGAGGATCCACTAAGGAAGTGTATTTTAGACTTTGGAGGAACATGGAAGGATCATTTACCCCTGATGGAATTCGCATATAATAATAGCTTCGAGACTAGAATTAGCATGGCATCCTTCGAGGCTTTGTATGGACGACCCTTGTGGGATTTGACAAACAGACTTCTTATTGGGCTAGAATTGATTAGAGAGATCACCGATAAGGTTGACATGATTAGGAGGAGGATGAAGACGGCACATGATAGACAAAAATCATATGTAGGCAAAAGAATGATTGACTTAGAGTTTATTGTTAGAGATTTGGTTTTCATCCAGGTTTCACCATTAAGGAACATGGTAAGGTTTGGCTCCAAAGGCAAGTTAGCACCAAGGTTCGTTAGGCAATTCCTGGTCATACAAAGAGTAGGGAAGATGGCATATAGGATTCGACTACCAAAGAAGCTATCGAGTGTTCACGACTTCTTTCATGTTTCGCATTTGCGATTACATGACTTGGTAGCAATGAAGAGCTTAGTTTATTGGAAGATGTGAAGCTTGAGCGGGAGACCTCTATTCGGCGAGTACTTATGCAAATCCTTGATTTTTAGACCAAGAAGATGAGGAATAAAGAGGTGAGGCTTTTAAAGGTGTAGCGAGGAGACGATGATAGCGAGGCTACTTGGGAACTAGAGGAGAAGGTGCGTATTTCTTATCCTTGTATTTTTGATGTTACGTTCTGATCTTTTTCCATCTTTAGTTCTTAGGTTCTACCTTTCAAATTCCTTTGAATCTAATCTCCGGAGAAACCTATGGATGGAAGGATATGGATGAAAGATGTTAATAAAACATGTCAATGTTTGATGGATGCAAATAGATGCAAGTGGATGCACACACACACACACACTAGGCATTATGATCGGTTAAATAAGACACTTGCATATGCACATGGATGTCATCATATGGTTGTTGCATATGGATGATGTTTGATGCACACATATAGAATTATATGTTATCGTTATGATTTTTGCATACATTTGAATGCACGACACAAACATAATTGCATAAGAAGGAGGTCACCTGAATTGGTTGACCGCCTAATCTTTGCATTAGTTAGGATCATATATGCTACACAATTTTATAAGTACATAAATTGCTTTCGGTAAATCAGGGACAATGTTTGCCAGTGGATGATGGATGAGTAGATGGATGCAGAAAACACTTATATTATTCTACCTTAGAGATTTTGCGGACGAAATCATTTAAGGTAGGGAGAATGTAACAACCCAAAATTTAATGAATAGTAATTAATTAATTAAAGAATAAGTTGAAAAATAATGGGAATTGGACAATGGGGTATGCGCCATTAGGCCCGTTATGATTTTTTTGTCCAGATAGACATTTGGTTTGCATAAAACGAACTTAAAACGAAGAAGTTATGACAAATATAAGTTTGAAACTAAAATTCAATATTTAATAAACAAAAAAATATATACAAAAATTATGCTTAACTATACGTTCGAAATGGGACGACCCAGGCCATACACGGGTCGACCCTGTGTCAACCCACCTGGGTGATGGGTTGACCCAATATGTGGCCAGGCATGATTTCGTGCCTAGCACAAAGTCGGAGTATTCTTATTGTTTCAGGCCTTCTCTTTGCATCTGACATTTAAGGTTCATAACTAAGATCAAATTACCAGGGATTTCGTACTTCTACTATAAATAAGCAGCTAACCCTCGCCCTTTCTACACAACTCCTTTCTTTATTGCTATACCTCCTCTATTCCAATTTTTCCTTCAAATAAAAATAGAGTTTTTAGAATAAAATTGTTTGTACACAAATTGTAGAGGGAGGATTATTTATATTCTTGAGATTTCTACCGGGACCATTGAAAAGGTGAATTTTGGTAAGGTCACTATGATTCTTACATTTTTGATAAATTAAAGAAAAATTTGTATTATAGCAGTTGTAGATGTTCCAGATCTGAATTATCTACAGTTTATTTTTAGATTCAGTTGTTTACAGTTTATTCACAAATTCAGTTTGTTCTTATTTCCTTTCTGTAAATCTGTCTATTTCAACCGTTTCCATTCAGGTTTCTGTAAATTGTTATGTTCAGATTTCTTTTCCCTTTTCTATTTTCTAGTTTTGCAGTTTGTTTGGGTTATGCCTAAATATACATAAAAGGCAAATGAATACGATTGAGTTAGGCATAGATCTATATGCCTAATAGCCTACAAAAGATTATTATTCTTTTTCTTTTATTCTGCGCTTTAATTAGGGTAAAACTAACTAAAAGCATATCGATGGATTTTGTAGATGGTTTGTTTCGATCTAGAAGGAGAAACACCAGTATTTTGGTGATTGTAGATAGACTGACTATGAGTGTCAATTCGTACCTATTCAGAGAAACAGGCCTACAGATTCATTGTATATTAGAGAGATGGTCAGACTTCATGGAGTCCCCTCCAATATTGTTAGCGATAGGGATCTGATATTCACGAGTGAATTTTAGAAAAGTTTACAGGAAGCATTGGAGATGCAGTTGAGACTGAGTACCGCCTATCACCCTCAGATGGATGGCCAAACAGAAAGGTGAATAAATTCTTAAAGGATCTTTAAGGATGTGCATACTTGATTTCAGAGGGACGTGGGAGGAGCACCTACCTTTAGTGGAGTTTTCTTATAATAATAGTTTCTAACTAGTATCGAAATGGCTTCTTTTGAGGCTCTTTACGAAAGACCTTGTATATCACCTTTTTGTTGGTGTGAGACCCCAAATCGACTCATACTTTGACCAAACATGGTTAGAGGGGCTTTCGAGAAGTTCGACTTAATTAGAAAAAAAACGAAGATAGTCCATGATAAGAAGAAATCGTATGCCAATAGGAGGACAAATATTGAGTTTGAGATTGGAGACTTGGTCTTTATCAAAGTATCACCTCTAAGGAATGTAATTATATTTAGATCAGTTGCGAAGGTTGCTTCCAGATTCGTATGACCATTCCACGTTGTTGGGAGAGTACGGAAGATGGCTTATAGGATAAAGAGACCGAAGAAGCTTGCGGGAGTTAATGACGGTTTTCATGCCTCACACTTGAGAAAGTTCTTGCATGATTCAGTAGAGGTAATGAGGCCTAGCTATCTTGAGGAAGTTTATATCAAGAAAGAGACATCGTTCATCATATACCTACTCGGATCTTATGGCATAAGGTTAATCAACTAAGGAATGAGGAAGTCCAACAAGTGAAAGTTCAATGAGGAGATAGCACGGAAGAAGCAATAGGGAGGTTGAGGAGAAAATGCATATCTCTTATCCTTATCTTTTTGATAGTACGCTTAAAATTTTTCCATCTTGATCCTTTTCCTTTGACTAGGATCTTTTCTCTAGTATTCTTTGGAAGGGTATATCTTAGTATTAGGCCTATAGATGATAGGGTAAGTTGCAAACACAATATTAGAAGGTGTTATGTGTGATGGTTGGCTTCGCTTATGCATGGATTATAGGGAGTTGAATAAGCTCACAAAGAATAATAGGCACCCACTTCCGAGGATAGATAATTTGTTTGACCAACTTGTTGGTGCATCTCTTTTCTCTCAACTAAACTTGGGTACGGGGTTTCATCATTTGAAGGTGGTTGAGGACAGTATAGACAAGACCGCTTTTAGAACCCCAGATGGTTTCTTCGAGTGGCTCGTCATGCCTTTTGGGTTAACGAATGCACCCCTATTTTGTGGATCTGATGAGTGGGTGTTTCGGAAGCTTCTAAATAAGTTCGTTGTGGTCTTTGTAGATGACATCTTTATTTTCTCGAAGAGCGAGGAAGAGCATGCCCGACATTTTAGGGAGGTTTTGAAAATTCTCCGTACACACCAGCTTAAAGCGAAATTCTCCAAATGTCATTTTTGGAGGAAGGAAGTGAGATTTCTAGGGCATGTGGCCTCTAAGGATGGGATAGAAGTAGATCCCGCGAAAGTAATTGCAGTTCAAGATTGGTAGAACCCAAAGAATGCAACGGAGGTGAGGAGTTTTCTTGGTTTAGCGGGTTATTATAGGAAGTTCATTAAGGACTTTGCAAAGATAACAGCCCCACTCACAAGACTGATGAAGAAGAATCTAACATTTTTTGGGGTATAGACTGTAAGGATGCTTTTCAGTGATTGAAGAGGGCTCTGACAACAGCCCCAGTCTTAACTTTGCCTGATAGGAACTCGGTGTTCACAGTATACATTGATGCATGTGGTACTGGGTTTCATGCGGTTCTGATGCAAGAGGGAAAGGTAGTATGTTATGGAGGTAAACAGTTAAGAGTTCATGAGAAAAACTATCCTACCCATGACTTAAAGGTAGCCACCATAGTATTTGTGCTTAAGACTTGGCTCCATTATCTACTTGGAGAGAAGTTTGAATTGTACATCGATCATAAATCTCTCAAGTACTTGTTCTCGCAGAAGGATCTCAATTTGAGGCAACAAAGATGTCCTATGAGTTTGAAAATTCTTATACCCCTGGCAAGGGTAATGTGGTGGCAGACGCATTGAGTAGGCAGAGGATGACCTCGAGTCCTCTATTTGTAGAGAGGCAGAGCTTGGAGTTTATATCGACTTTTGATTTTAGACCCTCCACTGAGTGCACACTTGGTTTATTGGAATCACTAGAGGTGCGACCTACTATGTTTGATTAGATAGGAGCTTTGCAGCGAGAGGACGTACAGATAACATATATCGTGGATAGGCTCCATAGAGAGGAGATTTCCAGTCACCTCAGTAGATATTCCACGGATGATAGAGGGTAGTTACGACGAGAAGGAAGGCTTTGTTTTCCACGAGTTGGGAGTGTGTTGATGACAGTCCTTGAGGAATCCCATCATTCTAGGATGACTATTAATCCAAGCAGTGATAAGATGTATAGAGATATGAAGAGGGTTTTCTTTTGGGCCGGGATAAAGAAAGATGTAATGGAGTTTGTTTCTCGATGTTTGATCTGCCGTCTAGTCAAGGCTGAGCAAAGAAAGCTCGGTGGTTTACTTCATCCTTTGGAGATTCCACAATAGAAGTGGGAGAGCGTCTCTATGGATTTCAATGATGGTTTGCCTCGATCGAGGAAAGACAACATCAGTATTTGGGTTATAGTTGACAGGCTTACTAAGTGCACTCATTTCATTCCTGTTAAGAGTAAGAGGACGGCAGCATAGTTGGCACCAAATTATCTTCAAGAGATATTCCATCTATATGCAGTACCTTCCAGTATTGTGAGTGTTCGTGACCCCATTTTCACTAGTGAGCATTGGAGGAGCTTACAAGAGGCATTAGGTACACAGTTGTGTTTGAGCACCGCTTATCACCTGTGGACTGATGGACACACTTAGAGGGTGAATAGAGTTCTTAAGGATCTTTTAAGACTATGTATCCTAGACTTTGGAGGGACTTGGGAAAAGCATCTTCCTTTGGTAGAATTCGCCTACATAAACAATTATCAGGCTTGTATTGGAATGGCACCCTTCGAGGCATTGTACGGACGACCCTGTAGACCACTAACTTTTTGGGGGGAGTCTACAAAAAGGCTTCTGCTTGGACCTGAGATAATTAAAGAGACTTCATAAAAGATTGATCTTATTCGAAGGCGCATGAAGGTAGCTCGAGACAGGAAGAAGTTCTAGCAGATAAGAGAAGGACCGATACTGAATTTGAAGTAGGAGACATGGTTTTCATTAAGGTATCACCTTTGAGGAATGTGGTTCGTTTTGGATCTGCAGGGAAATTGGCACCAAGATTTGTAGGGCCATTTCCCATAATAGAAAGGATTGGCCAAATGGCCAATAGAGTAAAGCTACTAGAGAGATTGGCCAATGTTCATGATGTTTTCCACGTTTCTCATTTACGAAAGTGCTTGCATGATAATGTAGAAGTAGTTGAGCCAAGTATGCTTGAGGAAGTAGAGGTGGAACGGGAGGCGACAGTTAGGCGAGTTCCTACCCGTATTCTTGGATTAGAGGTTAAGAAGCTACCCAACTGAGAGGTCAAGTTGATGAA